>LKNJ01001205.1:0-94985 GCA_002120245.1 Maccullochella peelii | reverse complement strand
CCCCCCCCCCCCCCCCCCGCGACCCTCCGAGGATAAGCGGTATAGATAATGGATGGATGGATGGATTTTATAGCATAAAGCACCCTTAAAGCAGCTATCATTGATATTTTTACAAAAACAATGTATCAAATGACAATGTGAAAACAATTCTCTGTAGGTTCATCACTATGAGCAAGTCACATTACCACCTAAATCTGCAGCTCCCTTCAGCTTCACGGAGCTTTAAAGCTAGTTTCAGCTCATTGTTTAGTTCTCCAGCTGCAACTTTACTGTTTGGGTTCACTCTCACCACTCTCATAATGCAGTTTTTCGGCCACAGAAGGTAGCTTTTTTCAGAGAAAAAGCTCTAAAAACCCACTGTGCACACAGTTAGCGACTATCTTGTGAACCTAACGGAGCATTTAGCAGCTAAAGAGCCATATATTTCCCTCTGGAGTTGGTGGAGACAAAAACACAGAGAGAAAAGAGAGTGAATACTAAAAACATTTTTACATTTTTTTTTTTTTTTTTTAGAAAACAGACACAACTACACAATAAATAAGGAATTAGAATTAGAGTTACAAGAATGATAAAAAACAACAGATCATAAATCTTTAATAACACGAGATGGCTATTTCTTCTTAACTGAAGTCCATCCAACCGTGTGATACAGAGAACAATGATGAGGACAAATTGTCCATTGTGCAATTAAAAATTGTTTTGGGTGCGTTGTGATCATTTGGGCTACTTTTTGTACCATTTGGGGCGGTTTCCACCAATGGCAAGCTAAACTCCAATAAATCGGCCCCTCATCTCATCTGAGTAGTATGATTTAGACTGACAGGACACTGAGTTCAGTAGGCTCAGCTAGACACACTGTGACTGTTAATTGATGACCATCAAAACCAAATGTCATTTCAGCTCATTACAACTAAGTTGAAACTTTTTCCCTATTACAATCAGACTTGCAAAAGCTTACAGCTGTTTATATGATTTAAAATTGACTTTACAGTCTAATGTAACATTATCTCCATAAGGCAGGCTGTGGCTCAGGAGGCAGAGTGGGTCATCCATTAAACCCAGGGTTGGCGGTCCACATGTTGAAGTGTCCTTGGGTAAGACACTGAACCCTAAGTTGCTCCCAATGGAGGCCAGCACTTTGCATGGCAGCTCTGTTGTCCAATGTGTGTGAATGTGTGTGTGAATGAGAATAATCTGTAAAGCCATTTGGGAACCGTTAAGGTTATATAACGGAAGGTATTTTGTTTTATGACTTCTATTATAGATTTTTACAGTGGTTTTGAGTTTGCATAATTATACTGATAAAACAGACAAACCGGTGGTGATAGGACCAATTATTTAACCCCCCCCCAAAAAAAGAAAAAAATTGGGCTAATTTTATGACGATTGGATGGTTCTAGGCTCTGATTGGGCTACCTTTTGTCAGTCCAATCTGGCAACACTCTATTGGACTCACATTCATCAGGTGACCAGAAATATGACTCTAGATGAATTACACTGTTGCCCTGTGTCTGCTGTTTGCCAATATCAACATAAAGGGTGATAAATGTCAGTGTTGTGTGGAACTGGTTTCCGCTGCCACCGAAGGACAAAAAAATCAGTTATTGCAGGTTTAACTCTTAAAGGTTGCATAACATCTTTATTCAGTAACAGCTGATATTGTTTCAGTGCAAAAAGTATTGAAAAAGTGGTCTGATTTGCTGTCTGTGTTGAGATGCTGTTAATCTGTTACCTCTGAATAAAGACTCACATCTGCATAACATGTCTCAGCAAGAGTCTTTCATTTCATGTTTTTATTTCCAGAAAAGTGTCTTGCAGCAATCACAGGTCAGTTTAGTGGTTGAATAAAAGACTAGCTCTCACCGCAGGCATTAGCCCTCACACTGATAGCATAGCAAATGAATAAGCGGTGGCACAATATCACTGCTAATGGTGAGGTGAATGTTCTCTCAGGGGAGGAAATGGCTGAATTGCATAATTCTGTAATTTCAAACTAAATGTATCTTACAGTTATTAATATTATGAATTGGTCACACAATGTGCGAGTGGAGATATTGTAATAAACTGGTGTAAAGGGTGAGGAGCACCTGTATAAAAACATCTATTTAACAGCCTTGTCTATACATTCATTCATTTATTTATGAGTAACAGTTTGAACTAATCTCAGTCATTAGTGTAAGCGGTTATACTTACCGTACATTTCTGTATTTTGGATAAATAATTCCTCCTAAAAGCACGAGATTATCATTAAGTGAATCGACAAGTGGTGGGAGACTGTATGGAAATTATTAAGGATTTATATACGGAAGGTCGGCAAGGACATGGGTGTTTTTCATGTTTTGTTGCTGCATTATCCCACTTCTGTGATCTTGACTTAACAATGTTTGTTTTCAACATAATTGAACTTGACATTATAACCTTTGTTACATATGATTACCACATCAGAATTTTATATTCACAACTTGGGTTGTGGAAAGATAATGACGAAGAAAACAGCTAGCATGTCGAGATTATAACGTCAAGGAATCGTTCGTCGACATTTGTTTTCTTGCCAAGAGTTAGATGAGAAGATCAATACCATTCTCATATTCTTGGTTTAGCAGAAAGACTGGAAGCAGGGGAAACAGCCAGCCTGGCTCTGTCCAAAGTTAAAAAAAAGGTCTACCTGCCAATAACTCTAAATTTGGCTAATGTATTTGACAATGTATTTTATTGTTTAAACCATACACAAACAGAGGTGCAATTTTCCTGGAGTCTCTGCTGGTTGACTGGCAACCTCACTGTGATGATAAGACTAGCCTATTCAGGCTAGCTTTTTCCCACTGCTTCTAACTTTAATGCTAAACTAAGCTAACGGTCTCCTTGCTCTTGATTCAACTTAAATCACATACATGAGAGTGGTATCCACTAGAGGCAACAATTTTTTGGGAATCCTGTGGGTCACGGGACCCCAACGTTGAACTATTCCTTCAAATACAGTATTTTTTTGATCATAGCAAGTTACTGCATGATAACAAAAAAAAGACTTTAAAATAATTGCACCCACCCTTCTATAGCTTAACACCAGTCATTAAAACATTTTGAATGTTTTTTTAAATGCTTCTGTAGGCCTCTTTGATCCCACTCGACCCACTGGCAGGTCCAGTATGCAAATGCATGTTGCGTGTAGGTGGCAAAGCCTTATTAATAGCAACAATCATTATTTGTAATGCTAGAGCCTGAGGTCTCCAAAGATACCAAAAATGTAATGTTGGTTTTACGGTAATGGGCATTAAAATGCTGCACAAGACATTTTCCATTTGATGCAACAATGGGGTTCAAAATGTAAAGAAAGGCCAATGACTCCTTAAGGTTAGGACTATGCTCTCTGCTAGTTTAATTGCAAATGCCCATTTGATTATGAGACAAATTTTGGCCAATGGTGGTTTGGTAAATAAAGGGTCAGGGTCAGACAGAAACATTTCCAATAACATGAATATCCACATAACATTTCATGGAGATTTAGCCATTGGTTTTCATTATCTTCTGTGAAAAGTTGACATTTTGGCCTGAGTGTGCATGGTGCAAGTGGAAAAGCACATGGTGTGTCTGAAGTGAGGAGGGCTGAATCTCTGGGGAACAAGAATGAGCAATTTCATGAAATTTACTGAGCATAGTAAATTGCATAGCAATCTGCCTTTTTCATAATGATACATCACAAGTTCAAGTGCAAATTTGCGGCTAATGGTGGTACTGGAAGAAAGGTCAGAGGGGCATAAAAATGGTAGGAATGATCTTTTGGGGACCATGAATATCCACACCAAATTGCATATCAATTTTACCTGTAGTAAGATATCTTGCTCCCATTACATAGATGGGGAAGGAGTTAAACAGTTATAAGAGTTTCATGGGCTGATTTTGGCCCATCCATTCAAGCAGCACTTTCATCTGAGGAGCAGTTTCATCTGCGAGACCTTTTTGGTAATTAATTCAACTGCCTACTAAGCTCCTGTGAGACACGTTTTGTTCCGAGTCAGAGTGAAAATCAAGCTTAATTGACCTTTAAACTGATATTTAATCTTTGCCAGATTGCAGCATAGGCGTTAGAGAAGCCCTAACCGTGTTGCTTGCTGTCAGTTTGAGTCACCATAAATAACCAACACAGACTATAAAACTGGCATCCACTCTCAATCATGTGCTTTAGACAATTGTTGGTGCCTTGTCCTATACAGCCAGCTGTATAAAAGCCAATCTCACTGTTGGTCTACCAGTTTTTGGGTGGAACAAATCTCTTTGCCAATGTATTTCACGATGAAATGTAAATTAAAGTTTCTGTTCACAGCGAAGCATCTCGGTCTGGTCTAATGCCGTCTGATGAGTTTTCTGTACTTGAAGTCATCAAAGACTTTAAGAATTTATAAGAAAAATATCAAATACAGCTTAAAAAGAAGAGAAAAAAAATGTCTTCCTATTTGGCAACCAAATCACAGCATCCATCCTGTCAGCGAGGCACAAGGCATCAAGGACAAGCACCGATTTCCCAGGGAGTGAAGGAATACACCAGGTTGCCTTTTTATATGCAATTCCAGATGCCTCATTAGGGCTTGATGTCTTTCATCATTATTCTTTCATGTAATTCTGTAGCACACAGCATCTGCACTCTTCTCACAGCATTTGTTATTTATGTAAATCATTTTCATCAAAAAGCAAATAAACATCCTTTAAAAAAAATGAAATTGAAAATCACAAGGTGAACAGACAACATTGGCCCAATCCTAAGGATTTTATAACTTACACAATCAAGAAATGGAAACACCAGCTGTCTTTTTCCATTTACTGACTCAAGCAGGTGTCTGCTACACATTTCCATTTGAAGATACCCCATTTGCAGCCTCAAGTTTCATTGCTTTTTTTAGTCACCCTTTAAAATCATGAACAAAAAAAGTCAATTTGACTCAAAAGAGTTACATTCTACATGATTCCTGTGGAAATAACCTCCTACAGACTTTTAGTTCCCATAAGAATCACTTGATTTTCAGTTTTTCAGTTTGTTTTTTCTGAGAGATCAGAGGCATTAAAAGCTGACATTTACTGGGGTTATTAAAAGCCTCAAGATAGGGCGAAAGAAAGAAAGTGATGAATAACATTTAAAGTTAAACAAGCCTGACCTGACATGCATATAATTATATCTGACAGAGAGTAAACTGTTTGACAATGGCAGTGATTAACACTGCATGGTCAGATGGTTTCTAAGTTTGTCACTCCTCTGCTATCCTGAGAATTAAAGCCTTTGCACAACAGGTCTGAACTGAAATTCTGAAAATTTGAAAAATCTGTGTGTGTAACTTTAGATATATAATTCCAAAGCTAATTCTTCATGTCTCTTAGCTCTAGCAGCAATGATATTTTCCTTTTCAAGCTTCTTACCAAATAAAATGTACCCAGTCATTGTGGGGTTACAAGAGGATGGTGAGTTTCATCATTACGATCATGATGTTTTTATTTGTCATTACATTTTTGCTGTATATAAGTGAAAAGAAGACTCTTCCGCTTACCAGTCATTAGCATTTTTCTGATCCTTGCCAGAACAATCTCCACTCAAGGTCCACTTACTCAATTTTTCTTTAGTTTTCAACCACATCATAGTTTTCATCAGCAGATGAAGTTTACTCACTTGTCATGGAACTATGGAACTATAGATTATAATTATTTTAATTCATTATTTTAAGCACTTTCAAGACTTCTTGTCCATGTTAATCTAACAATGCTACTCCGAAAGTTTAAAAGGATTTAAGGGAAAACTAAGCTTTATTACAAATTGGGTTTTATTTTAGTAGCTCCAGCGATAGTTTAGTTCTATTAGTAATGAGAACATTGTAGTTGCTAAAGTAATTGCTGAGATCTTGGAACACAGGGATATTACTAAAAATAAGTCAAGGGTCAAACAGGTTTTAACAAACCCCCAGTTAGCCAAAATTATTTGCGAGAGAAATTAAGCTGTGAGCTGTTGCACAAAACGTTCCACACAGCGATGTTAAAATGTTTTTGACAAACACAGTGTTAAACTACGGAGTCCCAGAGTGGCCATAGAGGAAAAAAATGTATATATCTAGGCCATGTTTTACAACATCACGCACTTGAAAGCACACAAGATACATTTTGTTCCCCGCGCCAGCTGTTTCTATCAACATTTCTAAAACATTCAGTGACTCTTTTGTAGCTATTGTCTATGGGTTTGCTGTCTTACATTCTAAGTTAATCATGTTCATGCATTAACCTTGGACCTTTACTCTAATATTTGCATTGTTTTTAACTAGCCCTAATATGCCTTCAGGGCAGAAGGTTGGAATACGCTATGATTGTCTGGCAAGTTTTTAGAAGAGTTGTTTTTTGGCAGACTGTTATGTGTGCCTGGTTATGCATAGTGGACTGTGTGTTGATAGCCTGTGTGTTCAACGTAGGTTCATTTTGGTGAGGAATTCGTGTCAGGTTGAGTGGATAACCTTGGCAGCTCATTGCCATCAATGCGTAAAATGATGTGGATGGATGCATACAACATGATAACCCCCTAACCCTAACCCTCATAATTAGTCCTGTGATTTTAAAGTGTGTACATTCACCGTTTCCCGATATTTACTGTAACATTTACATTGCAATACCTTTCACAATCCCACATAACAACCCACAATGAAAACATGAGTTATTGGGGGTGGGGTAGGTTATGGCATGATCTGCATTTCACTGCAGCTAACACCTGTCAGATCGAGATCATATTGTTGTACCTGAATGACTCCCATGAAGCACAACTGGGCAAGTGCTTTATCCAGGACCAACGAATTGTATCTTGTGCCCATGCAATAGCATTTCGAGTGCTCTATGTAGGCCACGATATATATACTTTTTCTCTCTATGGCCACTCTGGGGCTCCGTATTAAACATCATTGAACTGGGTCTCACGTTTTGCTATGCAGAGTATGCACTGATGGCAGTAACCTTATTTCAAGGTTTTTCACTCTGCAGAGGTGCATACTCCCAAAGAAGCCAGACTCTACTTCTACTTGATTGTTGTTTCTACCTCTAAACTCAAAGCTTAGGGGGAATAAATAAACCTCAAGGCACGTCTTGCAGTGTTCTCCAGTAGCCCAGCTGAATGGGATTAGTATATTATTAGATAGTGTATTTCACATTAGAAATCAACCCTTGCTGCACTGTCTCGAGCTTGTCAACAACACAAAGTAGAGCTACAGCCAATCTTTTAATCATTCTGATAAAGAAAGGATTCACATTTCAAAATAAATTGCTAATGCATCTGCATCCAAGCAACATGGTGCAACGATGAAACCGAAGTAGCAGTGTAAAGAGCTGAAAGATCTGCATACAAAGTGACACAATAGCTTCAGACAGTCTCCATATGGGCCTTTGGAGCTGGTAAAATTGAAAATGAAGGCACAGATGCTGTCGCAATACATCGGGGGATCACAATTCAACAAAGAGTCTTAGAACTGTCAGGATGTGGCAACTGGACCCTGACTCGTGTTGCCGAGGAGAGGCACCTTCTGACAGCTTCACTTAGTGCATCATCCCTGTTTAGCCAAATTATTATTTTTCATATGTCAGTCAAAAATAAAAAGATTGCTGTTATCCGCTAGCTAAAGCAACAGAGTGAAGTGTTTTTCACTTTCAGATAGATTATCTGCTTTATGAAGTACTTTTTGATTAAAGACTTTAATAAGTTTCAATCCATTTCGCCCTCTTAAAAGTAATCAAACTTAGCAAATGCCTCAGTATCCCTTATACTTATCTTTTAATGGGTTATTTTAATGGGTAGTGCTAATCCAAATATCTAAATTATTATCAAGATAGAGCAATCATATAGATGTTAGACCCAGAATCAGATATATCTGCCTCATCTATCTCTGCAGCCATGCTGAACCCTCTAATTGGCCTCCGTGACCTTCTAGTCACAGCACAGGATCCTGCTCTGAGGCTTTGCCAGTGAGATGAAACTAATTATTTGAAAAGACTTGTTTTATGACATCTTCCGCTTACTGGTATTTACTACCATTTACCTAATGTGTTGTATGCTTGGTGTTATATCTATACATTTACTGCACAGCTGATCAGAATCAACTGTGAAGTGGTTTTTAGTGGAATATCTATCTAAATCTAGCAGGGTATCAGCTCCAAACTGGACTGTTATCTGGGTCGGTTGGTGGTGAGATGATTTAAGATTCTTATTGTCTGCCATCTACTTGTGTTGCTGCCTGTTCACAATAAGATTATTTTACAGCTGCAGTAAACAATAATTTTATTTTAACAACGTATCAAATATCTGTGTGTAATGTGAAAGGTAGCAAACCCACAGAGAATCACCCAACTATGCTGTCCCCCTCAGATCAGATCTGTTTAGCTTTTTAGCATCTTTTCGCTCATTATTTTAGTTTGCAACCCACAACTCCACTGACTCCACTTAACCTCGTATTTAAGCCACATCAGGCAGCTGTTTCTAGCAAAAATGCTCTGATAAACAGACTGTACACTACCTGTACCAAACAGCAGACATAATGTAGGGTTTCTCTGCTAAAGAGGTTGATGTTTTTTCCGAGAAATTAGTGGAGATCAAAATAGAGCTAAAAGGAGAGTGAATAGTGTTTTGTCAGATGGCTAGAAACATGACATGAATGCTAATGTTGCTCCAAGTCTGCTGGATGTGTAAATAATCAAGTTGTTGCTCACGCGTTCAATGAGAACAGCTTTATAAGGTGATAATACACTCAGTGGCCTCTTTATTAGGTACGCCCTTACAATCTAATGAAATCCAATACAACAGCTGAACATCTGTTGTATTGGATTCAGTTTTTGGTGACGTTGTTGGAAATTATATGTTAATTATTGAGGTCATAGTTAAAGGTGGTGTTGTACTGGACTACATGTTATGTGTACATACATAAGGGGGACAACAGCTTGTTCTGCTGCCCCCAGGTGGCCAAAAAAAAAATCAATGAATGCAGCTTTAAGCACGTTTGAGTTTACTTCTGGAATTGAGACTATTGAGTGAGCAGAAGAAATAATTACACTGTTCAAAAATGGTGAACAAATGGTAAAATAGGGCAGTGTGCCTTGCGAGAGTTCTTCACAATCCAATTCACCAGGTTTCAGTGCGGAGGCACAGCTCAGCTGAAGTTCACCTCACTCTTACAAAGTTCAGTGACCTCCAGCTGTCGGCAGAGTTCATCCAAATGCAGTCTTTTCCCTCAGTTGCTTTGTTTTGGGGATGTTCATTTCTGTTTTGGTACAGGAATGCACGTGTGCTGTCCTCTGTATTTACTGTATTGTTCAGTACGTGCTTCTTTCTGACTGTCAAGACTAAAATATTCAGTTTATGTCATTTATGTTTGGGCTGTCCTGTTTTTGTCAACCACTCACAACAAAGCTGTGAGCTGTACACTGAGTAAGCGTCATCAAACTAGACTCAAGTGACAATCATAATGGCAGGTGTTTTTTCTTTTTTGGTATAGTTTAGCTCAATACTGAACAACAGTAAATATTCTGGCTATGAATTAATGACAAATAGCCGTAGGCTTGCAGTTCTAACTGATCAAGAATGCCGGCCTCTCTTTCAGCTCTGACATAAGGTAGGCGATGCATATTTATGATTTCAATCAGCATGTATAAAATCATAAATAAATCAAATATCTTTTTTCAGAGAGTGAGTTTATTCATACATATTCATACATACATATTATTATTGTTACAGAAGTTCAATATGCATAAGCCCACCCTAATGCTCTCGAACCAGACCTGTGCATACCAACACAGATCAGTTGTACTCTACCTTTGGTCCTGAACTTTAGGACACATCAGACAGACAGAAAAGCCGGACACTGAATGTTGCTGGCGAGTGTTATGCTTTTATCCCCCTATGCATTGTAAGCTTGTTGTTAACTGTAGTCATCCCCTTAATGTAGCGTTAAGATATTGTTGTCATAGAAACAAAACCCACGTGCAGCGTTTTTTTCTCTCACCACACAAGCGCTTCGTCCCAGTGCTCCCCAGCACCCTGCCAGCGCTTTTCTGCCAGAAAACAATGCCATGTGGACACAGGCCCTTAATTAGATAATGTTGATATAGCTGGCACTGTTGTTTATAGCTAATCAAACATTTGATGTATTTAAATGGGAAATTCATTTCCATTTGTTAAGATAAAATCATTGAATGACTTTATTGCCTGCAGCTCGCAGAATCAATTAAACATACACAGTAAAACGTGGATTTCAGGAACAAAATATTGTTTATATGCTGCATTCGATAACACGTACAGAAGAATAAAAGCATTTATTCTGACAGACTTCAAAAAGTAGGTTTTCCTTTTTATTCTAGTGGATCCACATGTTATCCATGCTGTTTGCTAGCATTTGACCTCAGTGCTCTCCTAGTGAGTATTATTTTCATCATTAAATCTGCATATTATTAGCATATGTTGATATATTGAGTCACAGATGGAGAAACACCCATAAAATCTGTCACAAAAAAGTCAAATCAAAGCGTTTCCATGCTGTTTCCAAAGACAGCTTGTGAAACTGAATAGAAATGTGTAAATCTATAGTCTCTCTGTTCTGGAATAAAATGTAATAAAAATCAAACAGTGCAGAAACTGTAATACTCTGACAGTGGAACCCAACCTTTAGTTGTTTTTTTACACATTAAGCTTGCACCGCTGCATTGCTCTGTGCCTCTGTCCTCCACCTGACATGCAAGTCTATCAGTAACCTGCACCAAGGGTTAGAGTATGTGTTCAGGATTCTAAGAGCCCTGTAATACATTGTATCAGGCTCCCAAGGTGAAAGGGAGAGACAGGGGCCCAAGATTAATTCGAGCCACAGTATAATGAGGCTGCTCTCAGACTTCCCCAGTGAATAAAGACAAATGGCTTTTGTTTGTGCCAGCTTTGCCATCTTGCATTGATAACTCCAATAATTCCATTTCATGCCCACGTCTCATCTGCCACAGCCAGAGAAAACAGCAAAAAAAGTGAAATAAACTGTAATTGACGGAGGCTTTTATTAAGTGACAGGGTATTTTCATACTCTAGTGGAAGTAATCCCATGGGGGTAGGAGGAAGCAGGGAGAGCGGAGGGTGGTGGATCTGAGATGACAAAGCTGTCCTCTCTCAGTTGAAAACTATTTTATTGAGCACAACAAATATCTCGCTTCCAATCACTTTGCACTTGGCTAACTGGACATTTGCATTCAGGGTTGTTGTGTAGGAGCCGTCCAAATCAAACATTTTACTTGTCAGGGTCAAGAGATAGTAGCATGTATCTGACTGCCATGAAGTCATACCATCACTGCACCATCGACACAGCATGCCTGAGTCTACATGGTCTGCTTCTTACTAGGGGAGATTGGGGCCTAGATGAACACATCCTAAATACATACTGTATCATATCTAACTAGAATTACCGCCCCGCGGGTGTATGCCTCCACCAACCAGTCAAGTTGCAGTTTACATCCATGTCTGTCCAGACTCATATAACATATGTAGTGAATAAACCCCCCCTGAATAAATAGGTATAAAGTGTATTTTTTGGCTAAATGTAAGTTATCACTATAGTATATAGTTATCACTATATAGTTATCACTGTATTGATGATGCATATGTATGGTTCCACTGAATATACATTGTTGAACTGAATAATGAAGGATTATCAGAGATGTATTGACTAAACAGGTATACATGTACTTGATTTCTATATAAAGATTGATTCTTATAGAGCACAGCTACACACAATGTGTTGCTTTTGTTTTCTCCTGGGATTTTTAGATGTGAAGCCTCTCTATGAGTTGTAGATGAAACTCACTCACTCACTCACAGGATCAGCTAGGCGTGCTCAAATACATTTTTTGCAGTCACTGTTTACTCATTCTGTCATTCCAGTAAACATATTGGTGAAATCTGGAATCGCCCAATTCATTCTTAAATGATGGCTAAAACCCATTTTGAGGTCACAGTGACCTTTGAGTCAAAAGTGTCACCTATTCAGTGTCCGGCCAACTGTGAAACATGGTCTCAATCTCCCCTTCTGTTCCTGAGTTATAGTGTTGAATAATGGCCAAAAAAGTGTTTTTCCAAGACATTATGATGTCACAGTGAAGTTGACCTTTGACCTTTTGCGTAAACAATGTCATTACTTCATTGCTGTACCCCATTAAACATTTGCATGATATTTTGTCAAAATTCAATTCTTGAGTTATGGCCAATAACGTGTTTGAGGTCACAGTGACCTTTGACCTTTGAGTCAAAAGTGTCACCAATTCATTGTCCAACCAACTCTGAAATATGGTCATCAGTTCTTGAGTTATGACCAAAAACATGTTTTGTGAGGTCACAGTGGCCTTGACCTTCGACCTTAGACCACCTTAGATGAATTCTGATCAGTTCGTCCTCGTGTCCAAGTGGATGTTTGTGCCAAATTTGAAGTTGATACGGTTAGCAGACTACTGCCGATGTAGGATTTCTTTGGAGTCATGTTTCAGCATGTAAACAGCTGCTTGCTTCTGATGTAAAGGGGGTTGATGAAGGAGGTGGGACTATATCAAAACAGTTAAGTTATCATTTTAAAGTTATAAAAGTTTGGTAATAAAAACAAAACAATGAGCTAAACGACACTAAAGCTCTGCAGGGGAACTGCAGAGTTGAGTGGTAATTCTCTGAGAGCTTGTCACTACGAGTGACACCTTTCACATTAAACAGTATAGTATAGTTTTTTTTTCTATTGTTACTATAAAAATATGAATTAGTACAGCTTTAACACTTGAAAACCAAGTTTTTCACTTTACTACCGGTACCGTGACTAATAATAATAACAACAACAACAACAGGAACAGGAAAAAGAAGAAGACAAGAATAACTGACAAAAGTCCCCTCCTGAAACAGTAAACAAGGTAAGAAAAGTATAAAAGCAAAAATAATAAAAAATAAATCATAAAATGTTTTCAGATATAATTAATGAAAGATCATTACATAAAAAAGCACCTAAAAACTTTTAAAAGACTTGTTGGCTTTTACGCAATGTTTTGCGTATTCATTTTTCCCTCCATGATGACAAGCTGTCCAGGCCTCGAGGCAGTAAAGCAGCCCCAAATCATGATGCTCCCTCCACCGTTGGGACCATGTTTTCATGTTGGTATGTGGTGCCCTTTTTACACCATACACAGTGCTGCGTGTTCTTCCCAAATAATTTAACCTTAGTTTCATCAGTCCACAAAACATTTTCCCAGTAGCGTTTTTTCCCAGTTTGCTTGCTGGCAAACTTCAGGTGCACAGCAGTGTTTTTTTGGAGAGCAGCGGCTTCCTCCATGGACACCATGCCTGTTCAATGTTTTGCGTATGGTAGACTCATGAACAGAGATGTTAACCAGTTCCAATGATTCCTTCAAGCCTTTAGCTGTTACCCTAGGATTATTTTTTACCTCATTCTGCATTTTTGGAATCATCTTTGCTGGGCACCCACTTCTAGGGAAAGTAGCCATTCCATTTTCTTCTGCTTATCCGGGGCCGGGTTGCGGTGGCAGCAGGTTAAGCAGGGTTGTGCAGACGTCCCTCTCCCCAACAATGCTTTCCAGCTCCTCCTGGGGGATCCCAAGGTGTTCCCAGGCCAGATGAGATATGTAATCCCTCCAGCGTGTTCTGGGTCTACCCTGGGGCCTCCTACCAGTTGGACGTGCCTGGAAAACCTCTAAAGGGAGGCGTCCAGGAGGCATCCTAATCAGATGCCTGAACCACCTCAACTGGCTCCTTTTGATGCAACGGAGCAGCGGCTCTACTCCGAGCTCCCTCCGGATGTCTGAGCTCCTTACCCTGTCTCTAAGGGTGNTACTATCAAAATAACAACATATCACTATAACTACAGTGGCAAGAAAAAGTATGTGAACCGTTTGGAATTTCCTGGTTTTCTGAATTAATTGGTCATAAAATGTGATCTGATCTTCATCTAAGTCACAAGTCTAGACAAATACAATGTGCTTAAGCTAATAACACACAAACAATTAATCTTCCATGTCTTTACTGAACACACCCATTAAACATTCGCAGTGCTGGTGGAAAAAGTAAGTGAACCCTTGGATTTAATAACTGGTCGAACCTCCTTTGGCAGCAATAACCTCAAACAAGCGCTTCCGTTAGCTCAGATCAGACCTGCACAACGTTCAGGAGGAATTTTGGACCATTGATCCTTACTGAACTGCTTCAGCTCAGCCATATTCTTAGGATGTCTGGTGTGAACAGCTCTCTTGAGGTCATTCCACAGCATCTCCATTGGGTTAAGGTCTGGGCTCTGACTGGGCCACTCCAAGAGGCAGATTTTCTTTTTTTGAAGCCATTCTGTAGTAGGTCTACTTTGATGTTTAGGGTCATTGTCCTGCTGCATCACCCAACTTCTACTGAGCTTCAGCTGGCGGACAGCCACTCTGACATTATCTTGAAGGATATCTTGNGGGACTATATCAAAACAGTTAAGTTATCATTTTAAAGTTATAAAAGTTTGGTAATAAAAACAAAACAATGAGCTAAACGACACTAAAGCTCTGCAGGGGAACTGCAGAGTTGAGTGGTAATTCTCTGAGAGCTTGTCACTACGAGTGACACCTTTCACATTAAACAGTATAGTATAGTTTTTTTTTCTATTGTTACTATAAAAATATGAATTAGTACAGCTTTAACACTTGAAAACCAAGTTTTTCACTTTACTACCGGTACCGTGACTAATAATAATAACAACAACAACAACAGGAACAGGAAAAAGAAGAAGACAAGAATAACTGACAAAAGTCCCCTCCTGAAACAGTAAACAAGGTAAGAAAAGTATAAAAGCAAAAATAATAAAAAATAAATCATAAAATGTTTTCAGATATAATTAATGAAAGATCATTACATAAAAAAGCACCTAAAAACTTTTAAAAGACTTGTTGGCTTTTACGCAATGTTTTGCGTATTCATTTTTCCCTCCATGATGACAAGCTGTCCAGGCCTCGAGGCAGTAAAGCAGCCCCAAATCATGATGCTCCCTCCACCGTTGGGACCATGTTTTCATGTTGGTATGTGGTGCCCTTTTTACACCATACACAGTGCTGCGTGTTCTTCCCAAATAATTTAACCTTAGTTTCATCAGTCCACAAAACATTTTCCCAGTAGCGTTTTTTCCCAGTTTGCTTGCTGGCAAACTTCAGGTGCACAGCAGTGTTTTTTTGGAGAGCAGCGGCTTCCTCCATGGACACCATGCCTGTTCAATGTTTTGCGTATGGTAGACTCATGAACAGAGATGTTAACCAGTTCCAATGATTCCTTCAAGCCTTTAGCTGTTACCCTAGGATTATTTTTTACCTCATTCTGCATTTTTGGAATCATCTTTGCTGGGCACCCACTTCTAGGGAAAGTAGCCATTCCATTTTCTTCTGCTTATCCGGGGCCGGGTTGCGGTGGCAGCAGGTTAAGCAGGGTTGTGCAGACGTCCCTCTCCCCAACAATGCTTTCCAGCTCCTCCTGGGGGATCCCAAGGTGTTCCCAGGCCAGATGAGATATGTAATCCCTCCAGCGTGTTCTGGGTCTACCCTGGGGCCTCCTACCAGTTGGACGTGCCTGGAAAACCTCTAAAGGGAGGCGTCCAGGAGGCATCCTAATCAGATGCCTGAACCACCTCAACTGGCTCCTTTTGATGCAACGGAGCAGCGGCTCTACTCCGAGCTCCCTCCGGATGTCTGAGCTCCTTACCCTGTCTCTAAGGGTGAGCCCAGCCACCCTTCAGAGAAAACTCATTTCGGCCGCTTGTATCGGCGAGTTTGGGTCACTACCCAAAGCTCATGACCATAGGTGAGGGTTTAACCTAGACTGACTGGTCTAGGTTAAACCGGTCGAGGCAGATGACCGCCCACCCAGAGCCTGGTTCTGCTCGAGGTTTCTGCCTGTTAAAAGGGAGTTTTTCCATGCCACTGTTGTTTGTGCTTGCTCTTGGTGGGAATTGTTGGGTCTCTGTACACATAAGGAGTCGGTCTAGACCTGCTCTTTATGACAAAGTGCCCTGAGATAACTTTGTTATGATATGGCGCTATATAAATAAAACTGAATTGAATTGAACTGGTAAATCAGTTACTGCATTACTGCTGATGCTGCACCAATCTGCCTGTCCATCTCACGCTCCATTTTAGCCTCACTCCTGAACAAGACCTCGAGATACTTGAACTCCTTCATCTGGCTCCTTCTCCAAGTCGACAAAACACATGTAGACTGCACTAACCCTAACCCTAACCCTGCATGGGCAAACTCCCATGAAACCCTCAGCAGCCCTGCAAGGGTAAAGAGCTGGTCCACTGTGAACCCGCATTGCTCCTCCTGGATCCGAGGTTCGACAATAGGTCGGAGTCTCCTTTCCAGCACCCTGGAGTAAACTTTCCTGGGGAGGCTGAGCAGGGTGATACCCTAGTAATTGGAGCACACCTCAGTCTGCCACTCCACAGGCACTGTCCCCGACCTCCACGCAACACTGAAGAGGCATGTTAGCCAAGACAGCCCAACCAAGTCCAGAGCCTTCAGCATCTCCGGACGAATCTCATCCACACCTGGCGTCTTGCCACCGAGGAGCTTTTTGACTACCTTGGAGACCTCTGCCAGGGATATGGGTGAGTCTTCCCCCGAGTGTTCAAACTCTGCCTCCTCCACAGAGGACGTGTTGGTCAGGTTCAGGAGTTCCTCAAAGTGCTCTTTCCACTGCTCGACAACCTCCCCAGTCTGGGTTAACAGCTCTCCTCCCTCACTTAGCACAGCCTGGGCCAAGCCCTGCTTTACCCTCCTGAGTCGTCAAACGGTTTACCAGAACTTCCTTAAGGCCAACCGAAAAACCTTCTCCATAGCCTCCCCAAACTCCTCCCACACCCGGGTCTTTGTTTCGGCGACCACCAAAGCCGCAGCCCTTCTGGCCTCCCGGTATCTGTCTGCTGCTTCAGGAGACCTCTGGACCAGCCAAGCCCAAAAAGCCTCCTTCTTAAAATAATAAAGTGGAGCATTTAGCAGCTAAAGAGTCATATTTCCCTCAGGAGTTGGTGGAGACAAAAAAAGACAGAGCTAAAAGAGAGTGAATACCAGACTTACATTCATCATGTGGCCCGAAACATGTCTCCAAATGAATGATAATGTTGCCCTGTATCTGCTGTTACTGTTTGCTAACAAGTTGACCATATCAACTTAAAAAGGTGATGATATGTCAACATCATATTCACAGCTTGTTTCTGCCATTGTAGGTTTAAATATCATATCATAATGTCCTAAAAGAGGTTGGATTTATAAAAGCTCCAAATTACTATAGGGTTCCTATACATTTTCATAGACAACATTTCAAAATGACCTATCATTGTATTCTTATTGCATCTGATTAAAAAACAATGCAGCAACAAGTATGAAGTCATACGCTCAGACTGTTTCAAAAAACATTCAAGGAGTTGAACATGCACTTGTAACAAAGTCTGGAACTGGCTTTCAAGCATCAGGGAAAACTGAACTGATTGTATTATCAGTGTATTCTTATTTGATTATAAATTTACACACACACCTCACGGGCCATACCCGGTCACTGATCTCAGACAACTCTTCCTTACTGCAAACACATGTACACACACTTTGTGATTTTAAGTTCTGAATGCATGCTTGAAAACATAAGATTGTTGTTTTAAAAAAATAAATAAATAATCATCAGATAAATGTATCCTTAATATACTGTCAAGTCAAAAAAGGGCTTTAACAAAATATACCATCATGATTTGTTTGAACTCATCGCCCAGGTCTAATCCTTTCTTTTTTAATTTCTCTTCAATGTCCTTGCCTAAATCTGACAGGCTTGCTCTCTTGCTTTGAACAATAAATGTCATATTTCATGTTGCCTCTGCCTTCTCTGTGTTGCACGATGCTGAGGGTAGAAATACTGCAGAGTGATTAGCTGATGACTGGCAGGTGCACTGGCTGATTGCAGACTCTGATCAGGAGATGTGTAGATGGATGCCACGCCCCCCAAACAGACACACACACACACAAAGAGAGACAGAGAAGGAGGGGAGGGAAGAACACTAGGAACCCAAGGGAGACAAAGAACACAGCCGAGCCGTTTTTGTTTCAGTTCCTGAAGTTCATCTGCCAAGCTCCTCCTTTTATCAGATCTTGACCCATCAATATACTTTTAAGTAATATACCTAGTAAGCCTTTTAATACAATGTATCAATAGCCTATTTTCAATGCATGTATTTTGCTGTCCAACACAATGCTGACTACAGCTGAAATTGAGCTATTTGCTAATACTGTTGAAATACATTTATTGTGAACAGTCTCTGTGCAAATAAACAAATAGGACTCACTTAACATGTGAGTTACAATTAGGATAAAGGGGGTGCGTACGTACATTGCCACTCCAAGTGCCAAGCACACTGGTTTCCTTTTAAGCGTTTGTAAATTTGGAGCGTTCTTAGAATTATCATTTGGTTATTCAGAGCACTGAGCGCGCACTCCGGGCCGAGGCGGTCCATGGACACTGAGCAGTAGAGCTTCCACAGTGGGGGAGTGACAGCTGACAGTTCGGTTGGCCCGAATTGTTCAAATTTGTTCGAAAAAAAAGAATGCTCCCTACCTTCAAATAACCATGCTCTACTTTCAGAGCAGTTAAAATGTGTGTATTGGCGCTCAGAGTGACAATTGAATGCCCTAGACTGACCATATTTTGCTCCATCTTACAAATGCAGTACAGTTTAAAATTAGTGGTATGGAAACTCTGGGATTCACGACCCTACATGTTAAATCACACTGTCACAACATTATTTTTCTGCCGACTTAAACTTTAGGCCATTGGTTTTAGATGCCTTCCTACTCTAACATACCTGATACTAGTGATCGGCTCATCATCAAGGAGCTGAAGATAGTAAGGGCTTGATAACGATTCAGTCATTAGAATTAGGTGTGTTAGAGTGGAGAGACCTCTAAATCTCCAAGATTAGGGTTGGTGACCACTGCTTTGGGGCCTATAGGCTACATTTCAATGTATCCTGGTTGAGAAATAAGATATAGGATATTTCAATTCCATATGTACAAAATTAACTCATTGTTCACACTGAAAACGGGCTTACCGTTGAGTAACTCGAACATGTCATCCATGAAGGGAAGCATGGGTCTATCCGTTTAGTAGGCTGTCAAGAATGGAGTGACCTGCTTCGCAATGCTTTCATACACTGCAACCCCGACAGCAAAGAGTAGATCAGATGCACTTTTCTTTGAAATTACTTGCATTTAGACTCTTGCATTTAGAAATCTTTTCGAGCGACTGCTTCAACATATGTCTGCACATGAGAAGTGCTCTGTTGCACAAATCAACATTTTCAATCCAATGCAGTGGGTGCCGGTATTACATTTAAGGTGTTTTGAGTAGCTGTAGCAACAGTGCTCTGATCAGAGGCAGACCCTGGTCCACTTGCAACAAATACACAGCTCGCACGCAGCAGGTCTCCAATATTCGCCATTTATTAAACCAAGGAGACGTTTCAAGCACAGCTGCTCTTCATCAGACTAAAGTGGCAATGTACACCACTTGCTGGTCTCGCCATGGCTCTCGTCGAATTGAAAAACACCTGGATTGGTAGGTCATCCCTACCAATATTAAATGTACACTTGCCCGGTATTATTCAAACATATCAGTTTCAAACTGGCATACATGGAGGGAGAGACGGAACACAGGGAGGAAATGAACAAACGTACGTGATAATCGTCAAAATGTCACGCATTGATGCATATTAGAGCCACGTTACGTCAACAGCTACAGAAAATAAATTTGTCATTATGTTACATTACGTGAAAGGTTATCCACAGAAGATTACTGTAACAATTTCATTGCACACAATTAAATTCCAGGACTTTTCCAAAACTTTCAAGAATAACCCATGACTGTGGGAACCCTGTTACTAGTAGGTAACCAGTATTATTATGCTAGATCATTTTAAGAAACAAGATCACTCAAATTTTAATATAATTGTTGTCTGTTTACCTGTAATGCATCGTACTATCAAGGCACTTACCTCCCCTCTAATAAGTCCTGATAACAAGTTCCATACATTCGAAGGACAAGCATGTGGAAGGAAAATCCCATCTCGCTATTGTGGACTGCATGAAGCTCACACAATAATGGCTGATTCACAAGTGAAAGTGGTTGAGGGACTGCTGTGCACACATTTCGGCCCAGAATATATCTCTCATTTTCAATCTCCATCTCATTCTGTCTCCATGTCTTAGTGCTTTGAGAGTTCAGCTTGACGCAGATGTATCAAAGATGGTGAAGTCCCCGGTTATTGTGGTTTTTAAAGTAAAGTTTGATGTGTATTTTCAAATTCACAAGCGGTAAAAGACAACATGATTTCAGTTTTACATGTGAATGTAAACATCTGAAAAAGATAATGTTACATGTCAACTGATGTCATATGTGATGTTTTAATGTCACATGTGATAAAAGTCATGTTTCGAATGCAAACTTTTATATGTGAAAATGCATCTCTCTGGTACATGACATGCAAACTGAACATCTTATATAGGACATTTTAATTTATATGCAAATTCAAATTTAACATTAGGAAATCACATGTGACCATCATATGTAAAATAATGTGTTCTGATATGAATCATTTAATATTACAGAAAATGTTCTCTTCATTGACATTTAGCTATTGCTACCGTTCAAAGGTTTACAAAGTGTATTTAGCCATATTAATAAAAGTACACTTCCGCTTTCCTGTGCTGCCTTCGTAACCTCATGGAAATATTACACTTACTGATTGTAATACATAAAAGATCCAATAAACTCATATATTACTTTAAATGGGGGGCGGGCAGTATTTTTTTGCCGTCAACAATTCCATAACAACCGTCCAGCATATTCAAGCGATCTGAGAGAAAACCTCTACTTCTGCCCTCCTCTTCTCTCATCCCGCTGCTGGACGGCGTAGCTGCCTCTGAAGCCCGGGGCGCCCTGCAGCCGCGGAGCGCTGGAGGGGCGTCTTTGAAAAGACAAGTTGCGGCAGGAGAGACCGCGGTCTCGGTGAGGCTCATGCCGTGCAGAGTGAGCCCTACGAGGGATAAGGTTTTGCAGGGGAACCGATTCCTTCTGCTGCCGGCCGAAGTTGTGGGTTTGGTGGGAGGGGCTTAGCGGAGTGATACGAGGCAGCAGAGAGAGAGGCTTTTTATAGGCACACAGATTTTGCCTTCCCCAGCTTTAATATGTCAGATGCCACATTCATAGGCTGTAAATAATGTATACCATGTCCTTTTCTAGTGGTAACTAAGGAACAATGGGGTGGGTTTATTTATCACACATTTACATACTCCATCATTATTATTTAATCTAACAAAAATATACCTTTAATGTCCATTATCCACTGTACATAAACGTTTGACAAACTTTTGATGAATACGCATCTTGGACGGTGCACTTGAATGCATCATCGCCTTTGACAGTTGGAAATGGATCAATGGGAGACAGTTTGTTCAGATCAAATGGACAAGGATGTGCTGGTTTATTGGGTCAACAAGGACCAAGTCAGCATAACAAACGTCTGTTTGTAATAAGAAAATGCTAAATGATACCAGCTAGTTAGGTGCTAATAGTTACATTAAGTGGTATGCTTTTATTAGTCCATAACTTGGTTGTCTTTTCATTTGCCATATTTACATGTTTGGTGAAATCCTGCCCAGCTAACAGTGACATAGCTTCATCTGTGAACCTGATTCGCTCCCTGACAGTTAACGTTATCTATTCTAAATAACCTTTGAAGGAAATTCAAAAGACATTTTTAACTTACTATACCTGTTATCCAGCAGTGGGTGGAGATCTCCACTTCTCCAAAGGTGTGCTCGTGAGCTAGCTGCTTATTTTTGATTACCTTGTACCTGTTACCATTATCCTTCTGGCGAGTCGGCCTCAGTCTCAATGAATTAAGTTGTCCTGCCGACGAGAATACTGTAAATGTGACCACAGACTACACCAGCCAGTGCCTCTTGCCTGCCATAGCTAACGTTAACTAGTGCAGTGGAGAAGAGCGGCAGTGGAATTGATCATTCCAGGCAGACTGTGGTCCCCTGTGAGATCACTAAAATATATTTAAAGAGCCAACCCCCTGCAGGTTAACATAAAAATTAAGTTTTGACTTTCCCCCGAAGGTTAAAGAAGGACATGATAACGTTATGCAAATGAATCACGGAGTCACAGAGCGGTGATGACATTTGATGATTAATGTTAAGCTGCTGGGACAACCAGGGGCGTTTCTAGGAGTTAACCAGGTCTGGGGCCAAGCCCTGACCATCTGGGGCATTACTGCCTAAATTTCATTATATTTGACTGCATTGTAAGACTACTGCAAACATTACATTTCATTTGAAATGTATTTATTTTATTTTATTATATTTGACAGTGACAGTAGAGAGAGACAGGAAAGGCAGGGGAGAGAGAGCGGTTAACTCAGCCGTGATGGTACGCACTCTACCAGGTGAGCTACCGGGGCGCCCCGAAATTAAATTTTTAGTTTTAATAGTAATGCTAAGACAAATGCTCTGGACAAAATGGACATCTTGCCGGGCAGCTGATAATTCTCAAACCAATGGCACCAGTGTTTAATTGTTACTTCCCTTTTTATTATGTTTTACATTTTTATTTGACTGCTGTAATGATGATGAGGTTGACTGTTTGGCACTTTGTGTTGTACAAATAAAATGAACCAGCAGCCTGATGACAGTAGATTAAATTGAAACACTTTTGTTTATTTGTACAACCATCTCGCTCTTCTCCAAATTGTGTTACCAACTCCCCAAATGTCCTGTATCCTTTAACTCATGCCATCTATGCCTACATGACAAAATCATGTGTGCCAGATCCTGCCGGAACAGGATTGGGACCCAGCACCTATTTGATTGGATCCGGCACGTCCTTTGTACTGTACTTGGTGTAGTTGTTCCTGCTGCTGTGTGAGCCGAGCAGAAGCAGCATTGCACGCTGTGCGTCCATGCCAAAAGACAGCTGCAGATGGACTGACTGAGCTTGAATACAAGAGGACATTATCTATGCCCGGCCACGCCCTCGGCAGCAGCAAGGGTTGGGGGTGGTTGGGAATTAAATTGTTTACATTTCGTGATGATTCTAGATGTTTTTCCTCAGTCAGAAAGATTTGGGGCTTGTCAAAAAACAAATCACAGTCACAACATTATTAAAGCCCCAGAAGCCCGATTTTGACGCTGATGAGGGAGAACTACAGTAACAGAAGCTCATCGGCAAATGTCCGTTGCAATTTAGGAAAATACTAACCATTAGTTTGGATGGGAATTTTATTCAGTGTTACTGACTAATATAATTTATATACCCTATTAAACTAGTGTTAAAATGAAGCGCCCGATTAAACAAGTGGATGAGAGGGAGGGAAAGGTGTTTCTGCCAGCACATAAGGCCATACCACACTGAGGTTAAAGTAGAGACCATAGCAGCATCTTTTTTCATGTAGCTACGTTGACAGTCAACCAAGAATTTTAAAGACCTTCCATTCTTTTCAAAAGTACTAGAAAGAGTTGTGTCTCAGCAACTTTCGGCCCACATATTTAACAGTTATCTTTTTGAACCTTTTCAGTCTGCTTTCAGGGCCTGTCACTCCAGTGAAACCGCACTTACTAAAGTGGTAAATGATTCCACCTCAGTGCTTCTATTACTGGATCTCAGTGTGGCTATTGATACGATAGATGATCATTGTATAATCCTAGACTGACTGGAAAATCAATTTGGCATCTCTGGCCTGGCTCTTGCGTGTCCTACCTATCTGAAAGAACACAGTGTGTTTCCTATAACAATATTAAATCGACATTTTCTGAAATATGGAGTACCGCAGGGCTCTGTTCTCTGCTCTTCTCTTTTTATATTTAAACTCTTGGCCAAATTATACGCAGTCATGGAATAATTTCCACTGCTATGCTGATGATACTCTGCTGTATGTGCCTGTAACGGCAGATAATCGTTCTCAAATTACTAAATTAGAGGCCTGCTTGTCTGCTGTGAAAAGCTGGATGTCACGTCATTTCCTGCCCCTAAATCCTGATAAAACTGAGATGCTGGTCATTGGCCCAGTTTGACATAGACACAGTTTGATCAAGTAAAAGTAACTGCTGACAACTGTGATTTCTCAAAGTTTAACAGCAAATAATCTTGGTGGTACGTTTGATCCTACTCTCTCTTTTGATCGGCACGTTAAAAAAATCGCCAAGACCTCCTTTTTCCACCTGAAAACCTTCTGTCCTCGGCTGAGGTAGAGATCCTAATTCACGCCTTTGTTTCATCCACGTTTTGTTGTCAGGTCTGCTGCATGTCGGTACTAAAAGTCTTCAAATGGTTCAGAATGCTGCAGCTAGAATCTTTGATCTTTGAATTTTGATCATATCACACCAATCTTAGCTTCCCTTCATTGGCTCCCTATCCATGTCAGATCAGACTTTAAGGTGCTTCTGATGACTTCCAAAATTGTAAACAGGCTCGCCCCTTCACATCTGTCTGATCTCATTAAACCTTACATTCCATCCTGTGCTCTCCGCTCTCAGACTACAGGGCTCCTGTCTGTCCCCATTGTCAAAAAGAAGTCAGCTGGCTGCAGGGCCTTTTTCCTATCGTGCCCACTTGCTCTGGAATAACCTCCCTGTTGACATCAGACGTCTGACTCCTTTAAATCCAAACTTAAAACTCATCTTTTCACCTTAACTTTCAGCTAAGCGCTTGTTTTTGACTACCTTGTACCCGTTACCATTATCCTTCTGGCAGGTCGGCCTCTGTCTCAATTAATCTACTAAGCCTGGTACTATAGTCCATGTTGTCCTGCCGACTACAATATTGTAATATTGTTTTCTGAAAACCACTGCATCTCTCTAACCCTGTCTTTATTATCATTTTATCTAATTATCATGCAGTATATTAGGTTGTAGTTGTGTAGGGTTTTTTCTTTTTACGGCAAACAAGTGCCTATATGTACATACCCTATATTATGTTATATTAGTATGTTCACACACTCTTCATTCAGCTATACTGATTAGCATTAGACATTAGCACTTGTCCATAGTCTTTATAATGATAAAATAGGAAAATACAGACACATTTTGAGCCTTTTTTGTTAGATATGGCATGGTGTTTTGGTTACACCAAATAGTCTATGAGTGGAAGAGCAGGAAGACAGGAACAGTGCTGGTGGTGTCCTCTTTGTGTGCTTCTATACTGTAGATTGGTACTGGTACATTGATTCATCAGGCAAACTGTGTAATTTGCAGTGAACATAATCTTCTTTGCACCCTTCAGTTCACAGAAATGTCATCACCCAGAGAACAAATGCGTTGATGTACAAAAATACATTTATTTGAAACAATTTCAAAATGACAGTTTCTTTATCGTAGAAATATCGAAATAAAGATGAAACAGAACATTACTGATGATGCATGCATTGTAGATTGTTGTGCACTGAAGGACATTACAATGCAAGAATCTCTTTCATTTTTCAAATATGGATTCCCCCGGAGACCTGCTACAGAATAATGTGGCATTTAAGATATCAGATGAGACAGCAGTTTCCAGTGATCAAAGTGGTGATTGAATGAGTAATGAGGAAATAAACATCAGGAAATGACCCAAAGTGTATGAGTGTCTTTGACTGGTGACAGTTCCAATATGTCTATGTAGACATAAAGCACAGTAGTAGTTATTCTTTACTTTCTTTACAGACTTTTATGGAATGCCAAATCCTTTCCTTCCAAAGCATTATGGCCTGTTATGAACTAGTGAAGTCGTTCATTCTTTACAATTTCAACGAGTCCAAGAGCTAAAACAGAAAAAAAATCCTATGAAAGTATGATTTGAGTTGTGCTCAGCACAAACGTTTTGATATTTATTTTCCTGTTTCTCCTAATCCTGTTTTGCTAATAAGAATCAGAACAAAGTGACACCATCAAAGCTCCCACCCAATCAAAATCCAGCCAAGTAAACAAGTCTTTGCTTATGACGTGTTGAATACAACAAAGCTATAAAACAATCTTTGTTCAATGTGTTTTCTGTCTGCAGTAACAAGGCTTGGCTGCTTTGAGATGAGAACGCTGTGTTCGAGGTAATGCATATGTGATGTGACAGCCTATATCTTTGTGCAGTGTTCCCCTGCCCCTCTCGCTTCTCCTGCAAGTGTTGTTAACTTGAGCTGAGCATTGTGGGAAAGCTCTGCATGGGGCATCCTCTGCTCAGCTGTCCAGCTTTCTCTGATTATCGTCACGCTGGATACCAGGAGGCCGGCGGGAGTAAAATCGAGCCACTTCGCTTTTGTAGGGAGGAGGCTACTCCCTCATTTCAAACTAAATGCAAAGCAGTGAGTCAAGTGTTGAGTTAGAATGCGACGTACCAGGGAGAGTGGATTAATTACATCGACCCAGCTTGGTTGTTCTGTATCTTCTTTTTTTATACACCGTGAGTTGATTAAATAAATACTAATTGTTCCAGTCTCCATATTTGGCGACAATATTCTGGTTTTGTCAAATACAAAAAAATGTTTGTGAGACTATTTTAGCCGTATAAAGACAGTGGCAGAAGGAGCAGAGAGGGCAAATAACCATGGTGCCCTGTGACAACTAACAAATATAAAATGCTCTGCACACTGCATGGAGCAGGCACCCCAAAACCCTGAGCAAAGGTCCAAGTAAGAAACACTGCAGTGAAGGGGTTCATTCTCAGTAACTGTTATATCCATTTATGAACAAAATAATAATGAGATAATACATTTGATCATAACGCATTTTTGATATTCTATATTCAATATAACATAAGCAATGTTATATCCTCTAAAATACCTATATATTCTATCGGCCTACTTAGAATTGGGTTTTAATAGCATTAGGTGTAGCCTTAAACATGTGCAAGTAACTACATTCATACATGACTACAACTCAAAGATTCAGTTTAGACCTGTAACCACCTTTTGTTAGCTGAGAAGGCAGAAACACTGCAGATTTTAGAGGAAGTCTAATTAATGTTCACAACCTGTAGTGACTTACTTTGCACACCTTACTTTCTGCAAGCTACTTGGTTGAAGTACTTGAGGTCCCAATTCATAATTATTAAGTTAACAAGCTTAAAATATTGATATTGTTTCAGTAGAAAATAGTCTCTACTCTCTTCGCCTTGTTGAATTACAGAAATACACAGTCAACCCTAATTTTAAAGTGGTATTACAGCCTGTTGTCAGGTTACTTATTTTAACATTAATAAGCTTCAGCAGCAATAATCTGCAGCCAGTGATGTTTGTCATTTCCACTGGTGAAAGCAATGGCTAGAGCCAGCTAAAGATGAGACGTCTGCTAATGTTACCGCGATAGTTTGTACATTACTCTTGCTAGGTAATAAACAAGAGCATGACTAAGAGTCTGCAGCCATTCTAGCAGCTCTGTGAGGCTGCACTTAGCACAGTGGTGTTTTGAACCAAATGTTAACGATAGCATGCATAGCATAGATAAAAATGCTCACAATTATAATGTTAATATGCTAATGTTTAGCAGGTACAATCTTAACCATGTTCACCATCTTATGGCACCATGAATGTCTGTGCTAAATTCAATAGCAATCTATCCAATAGTTTATAGTATAGTTGGATATTTCAATGGACCAATTGACTGACTGTCAATCAGTCACGCCCCTCGGCGTCTCATACAGACGCACAAGGTATCCTTTGGGTTTAGGCAACAAATCTACTTAGGTAGGCTCAGGAAAAGATCACAATTTGGTTAAAATAAGTAAGTCATGTAACTTAAAACTTTAAATTACTCAACGTTGACTTTTGGTTTCACACGGGACACCGGCCTCCTGGGTGAAAGTCCTGTGTTTGACCCATCCCTCCTCCGTATGCGGACTTTGTCGCACTTTATACTACATCACTTGAAGCAGATGTGTTTGCATTGAAATCCAGGTGCGTCTGTATGAGATGCCAAGGGGCGTGACAAAACGTCTGTATTTGATGCCCTGGGAATGAGAACAGGCTGGAACGACAGACCAATATTGCCATCCATACGGCCATGCCACTATCATGCTTATAAAGAGGGATCAAGGATAAAAAGGTTTAATGAGAGATTCATTAGCACCAGAGCTTAGCAAATTTGGGTATTTTGCCAAACAGGAACTGAATCCAAAATGGAACCAGCTATCGGAACCCAACCCTAGGCCTACTGGTGTTTTAGAGGATATACACATAACCTATAATATCATATTTTATATTTTGGAATGAATGTCATCATGTTTCTCCCAACATGTGAATATATAATTTGATCACTGGTGGCCACAATATAATAACTGATTCAGCTTTTGTTCTGAGGCCAAATCAGAAATATTATTGTCTTAGAGGCGGAATGTAATTGTTTTGTTCAGATGGTTTTAAAGACAGTCATCTATGTAAAAATGTCTGAATATCTATTGTATATCTCTAATGAAAATATAAACATATTGCACATGATCATGTTCATGTTGATCCTTTTCATTTCATTTCCAGGGAAATGGAGGGAAGTTAAGCAGTAATATGCCAACACAGTTCTACCAGCATTAACAGATGAACCTTTTCTACTAGATACATATCGCCCAACAGTAACTGAAGAAAATGAGAGCAAAGCAGAAGTCTGGGCAGAATCGATTGGGCTCTTCTGATGAATGATTAGAAAATAACTATTTACAACACTTGCTTATCTACAACACAGAACTTGTGTCCTCAATAAGAACATGCACAAGTCAAGGACATTAGCAAAACAAAGTTGATTTCTTTAAGTAATGTTTGACTTTTTAACACACTTTCAAAAACAGACCATTGTCAGATGTCCTGTCGTCGTCATGGTACTCCGACTACGAGCATGTAGAAAGTAATAATATATACATTGGACAAAACAGATGATAATATTGTACATTTCAATAATATTCCCTGTTTGATTGAAGACTCAGACATTATAGTCTATATATAGGCAGAAATGATTTTCAAAGCAAACTCCTTTTTACAACTCTTCATAGGTTTTGACGAAAGATATTTCACTCTGCAAATGAATGTCGATATGTAGCTTATACATCCACAAAACTGAGTAAGTTTTGTCAGTAATTACAATGGTCTCATTGAGTAAATTGACATTTGCTGCATGGATGTTGTTGAACGAGGCATCCGTGCAAGTCTGTATAAATGAGGTCCCTTAGAAAACTATTAACATCAGCTGTGTTGAGAATTACAAAACAGAACAAGAGAACCCCCGACACTGTAATGCTTCCCTCTGTACATAAACTGTTGCTCTCCGGCTTTACACGCTAGTACAGTTTGGAATCTCCCTTGTGCTCTCGCAGGCATTTCCAGCTCCCCCTGAGCAGAAATAAATGAAACGAAAGAAGAAAAACAAGCCAAGAACAAAGATAGTTAGTTCGGCGTTGGCGCTTTAATGCCTGTAAAACAAACAACTTCTTTGACATTGACACCTCATATTAATTACTGAATTTCCGATGAGTTGTTTTATCAAAAGGCTCTGACGCTGTTGAAAAGCATGGAAATTAGAAAAAGAGCCGTTATGAAAATGTGTCTTTTTTATTATGATGCCTTTTGTTTAATAAATGGGCACATACAGAATGACAATTTTAACACAAAATTTCATTTTTGAAACGTATAATTTCTTTGTTGTATGTTACTGAGAGACAAGAGACAAGCTGTTAATATACAGCTCCACAGTGCGTAGTGCAAGAGAACTTCAGCATGTGAAACCAGTTCTATAATGTCTTCTCTGGCTCTGGAGCAGGTTTCTAAACTCTAAATAACCCTGATGATGGCATCCTAATTTCCAAGTTAATATCTTGAAATTGATTGTTTTGTTTGACCAACATTTTGAATTTTGAAGCTTGAACTCAGAGAATGTTTGTCATTTGTTTGGCTTTAAACATTAATAAAATATCCAAATAGTTGCCGAGTAATTTGACTAACCGACTGTCTAATTGTTTCCGCTTTTATGCCTTCCCTCCATCTGAATGTCTTATTATATTTTCCTGTTCAGTATTAGCCACAACCTCCTGTACCACCAAGTCAAGCTGCTACATGATTTTTGAACTGACAGAATCTACTCTATGGAGGATTACAGGGTGTATGCAATGGATAACAATGGACATTGAGCTGAATAAAAATATTCAGCTGGAAATAAAGCAGAATACTGATGGCCTTGGTGCTTGGGGGTGTCCACTACTGTCTCTACAAACAGACTTGTTTCTGTTCTCTACAATTATTCTGAATTTTAACACCTACATCAGAATCAGCTAGCACTTCAGAGCTTCATCTGTCTTGTAAACTCTCTCAGAGCCAAATGAATCCACGAACTGCACTTGCCAGATGACCTGTACTGCATAATGTTGGTAAAGCTGCAAATCAGACTGGTGCTTCATATAAGGTCAGAGTAAGCAGTATTCAGCCAATTTGCTTTTGACAACCTGCTGTTTTTGTGCCGGATTGAAGTCATATTGTGACCAAATAGTCAAGTGATTAAAGCGCTGCCTCAGTGCTCCTGCTGGCCTATTGAATCCCAAGGCCGCACGCTTAAACATGTTGGTTTTATTAATTATTCATTGTTCTCAGTACTGCAAGCCTTGCTAGAATCTATTCTTTACTATGTTAAAGCCCTTCCAGGACTGTCTCTACCCTGCGGCTCTCTCTGAATAATTAAAAATGCTAAAATGAGATTATGTTGCCAATTCTCTGCTTAAAAAATAATTCAAATTCAATAGCCAAAGTATGCCTGGGGGGTGAATCTGCACACATTTATTCTGTGAATTACCATGTTGACTTTTACACAAATCCTGTCTCAGATCAGGAGACCAGAATCCCTTTCAAGGAACTGTCTTAACAATTAACGTTAATGTCAGCAAGTAAACATTTCTACTGATTCTATACATCTGATTACAATCTGATTATGACAGCTCTTCACTTACTTTTGACCCTGGCATCCAGTTCCTTCTCCATGAGTTCTTTGGATGTGGAGAACTCACTCAGAGTGATTTTAGGCGTGCTGTCACCCTGGCCCACAGAGCCAATCATCTCCTGCTCTTTCTCCTGGTTCACCTCAGCGTATATGTTGATCCAAGGTATTTTTCTAAAGATTTGCAAAAGAAGAGATTGAAAAATGAGCATCAGAACGGTGTTAGGAAACCTCTCCTGGAAGAAAACCTCATAAAAAATGAATCATTCTTAGAGTGAAAGCAAAATGTTTTTTTGACATAATTCTTAAGTTTCACTAGTCTGAAAGAAGGAACTCTGAGATGACAAACTTTTCTTAAAAACCCGCATTTCTCTACTAACCTAAAGGAAATAGCTCTGTTTCCCAGTGCTATGGGCCTGCCAACTTTCAAAGTTGTCTTGACTATAATTATACCTCAGTGACCAATTTATAGGCAAATTACAGTAACATTGGTATCTTTTCCCATCTGCATTAATAACACATAATATACATCTTTATTTAGTCACTATCCAATTTATTTCCAATTACTATTCATTTTGGTTATTAATTGCTCTGTTTTGTCAACTGTGAGATTTCTTGAAAAATGCCTCCTCTTTAGATTAATGGGAACAATTTCATATCCATAATTAATGACAGCTTTTCCATTTCCCTCAGACTTTTCAAGAGAATCATTTTGAGTATGAATAATTTATTCGGCAAATAGCAGCCGAGGCACAGCGACCGCATATTAAGCCATTAAACGGTCGTTTTCTCTGCATTTTATCACTGATTGGTGCGTGTGCCTCATGCATTGGAATCCTGCTAGAAGTTTGTCTACAACCTCTAGGGGGACTTGTCAAATGAAATTTCCAAACATGACTGCGATTGATTGGTCCATCTGGTATCATCAATAATGGATAATATGGTAATAGATATATACTAGGGTTCTATATGATAATGCTGTATGTGCAGCAGGTGGAAGTAATCACAATCATGTGTACCTCTTGAATTTGTAGATGAGGAACACAGCTAGGCCCAGGAACACCACTGAGAGGAGCATCAGCATGGCTGAGCTGCTGTGTCTGGGGTTGGAATCCACCAAGGGTGCTGTGAGAGCGGGAGAGAGGACAGGAATGATTCTGCTATTGTTACGTGTGCTTTAATGTTGTCTGCCTACTTTTACATCAACCTGCCCAGACTAGCCATTTGGGTAAATCTGGCACATTTACATACGGATGTAAATTAATATACATATAGCAAGATGAGTCGACTACCCATACAGCTCCTGTAGCTAACATTATGTGGCGAGTCCACAATCATACTAAAAATAACTTTATGAGCGTGTTGAACGTTGCTGTAATGTTACCGTACGCATGAGCTTGGTGACTGGCATGAGCCACTTGTCATATTAGCACATTGTACTAAACTAGATTAATATTGAAATATCATATCTATAAATTAGGTCTACTGGATTACTGTGTTGCAAAATGGGATGCAATGAATGAAAACCTTGTGCTGTATTACTGTTACCGAGTATAATTTGTTCCTTCCTCACTCTCTGACGTATCATCTGGTGTTTCCCCTGAAGTTAAAGCAACTAGAGGGGGTAAATGGCATATTACACCATTGACAGGCGACCAAATGAAATGCACTGTTACCTTGAATAAAATTACAGATTTCTCTGGGTTTGAACATTGTTGGAAACATTTGGGACAATGTAAGTACACAACTCAACAAAATATATAACATAGGTCTAGCCGTTTTATAGACATTTTAGACATTCTATCAACATACAAATTGAATTGCAATCGTTGTCATTATTCCTGACAGCGCATTTATATCAACTCTACTTTTGAAATGATATGAAAACCATGTTCATTCACCAGTAAATGAATTCCACTGCTGATTATGAGTACTGTATATATACACAACAATGATAGTGCATTATGAGATGATGCTATTATTTTTAATATCTCAAATGTCACAAGTTATGTGAAACAGATGTTTCTATTGCTGGGCAAAGAAGGTGACAGCAGCAGGTAATTCACACATTTTAGGTAGATTTGAAATGGTTAAATGCACTTACATTTATCTCAAACAAAGCAAACAAGCACTTATTATGATTAATGTCACAGTACATGGTTTTGCTCATAAGGCATCCATCTTAAATTCTTCTCATTATTTTGAAGAGTGCATTAATGTCTGTCATTGCAGGGAAATTGCACTGCATTTTCCAATGTTACCGTACTACTCCTGAGCCCTTCAAATCAGAGATGGCGGCGCGTATGCTGCTGACCTTTCTCAAGCAGCTTGAAGGCTTTTTAGACCTTTTCTTGGGAGGTGAAATATAAAGATCCAGCTGGGTACACCTCCAATGTCATTAGAGTGCAGCACACCACAGAACACCACAGAGCAGCACATGCCAGGCTGTTAATACCTAGTACTTTGAGCTACAGACAACTCATGGCTGTGTGCCTCCAGAGACTGTGTGCCTAATGAAACCAGCCAAGCAATGAATACAATGTAAGATCTGTCCAGCAGTGGGACACGGGAGTTGTTGAGGACTACCAAGGCCTAAGCCAATAAAAAAGTAGAGTTTTCCAGACCAGCAGCATTATTTACAATCAATGTGCCTACATAAATCCAGCATTGATTTGGTACTTACAACAGCAATGTCTTTTTTGGCAGGTTTTTTGCATTTTGAATTTCTCAAATATAGACCAACTTTCTAACAGTGTTGTTGACTCTTCAAGGAATTCTGAATTCTGCTTCAGCCCTTAAATTGTACAGTGTTCTTTCTCAAGAACTAAATAATCAACATAATTATACTCAGTGTACCACTCATTTTGTGGTTGGATGGCTATAAAAGAAATAGAACAGATGTTCAGCTTTTGATGGCAGGCATAAAAGATCCCTTGTCTCAAGGAGCTCCACTTAAAATCAAACCCACCCATACTCCCCTGTGTTCTCTTGCCTAGGATGAAGGCAGACTGACAGGAATTTTAATTGGTGGACCAAAGAAAAATTCTTGTTGTTAAAACATGGCTGTTACACTTCTATTTCTTGGCACTTCAAAATGAAAAATAGAAAATCCTAGGGCATAATTAAATTTCCTGTGTAAGTTAATATTGTGGTTGAATGGCAGTATTGAAAGCAGTATGAGCAAACATTACTTACCTAGTGTTAACTGTGTGTTGTACACAATCACTCTTACACCAGGCTTGAGCTCGAACTCCACCAAATTTTGGTTCAGGGCGCTTACAATTATATCAGATACCTGTTAAACACATCAACGTGGTGTTTTACATCTAAAGAGCACCTGAAGTCACCATTTTTATCTATAGAGCAATGTATTTGATGGGATTTCAACAATTTGTGATGTAAAATCCAAGCACAGTTGCCCATACCTGCTCTAGCTCCTCCTCACTCTTTTTCTTGCCCTCTGATTGGTTCTTGTGAGGTAACAGGAAGAGCTCAGCAGCGGTTGGAACTCCTGGGAACACGGCTACCAAGAGCTGCTCCTCCGGGAAGTCAGACACCTGTGACAAGGCAGAAATATGCTTTATTAGCTATTACACTGTGACATTCTTATAAATAGCTTAAATTAAAAACTTGTGACTTGGTTCTGTGCCCATGAAATCAAACAATTACATCAGTTCAGTCAGCCAACTTCTGTGTGAATGTAATATATGTACTGCATTGGGGGGTGTCAAGGCTCTGACCTTGTCCCTCCCCACATGGAAGCACAGAGCTCAGCACAGCAGGGAGTAGGGAGTGATGATAATAACTTCCCTACTACAGGAATATTTCATTACAAGGAAACTCTTTAAACGCTTTACATTAAAATGCAAATAGGAGATCTACGCCTCTTATTATCAAATTTCAGGCTTCAATATAATGTTAAATGAAAAGTAACTTTTTAGAGAACTTAATAATGTACTCAAACTCTCAGTCAAGATATAATTGCCCGCCTTAGAGTCCCTGCTGGAAGCTAAGTGGTTCTATACACTCAGCACTTTTAAGCTAGAAAAGCAGCAACAGTTCAGATGTGGGTGATCATCTTCAGATTTTTTCACCTTCTTCACAAAGTTTTTGATGCCTTAATGTTATGCTTGTGTTACCAAGTGTAATTAAGTCTTTTCTGTTCTTTTAATTAAGTATGGAATATGTTTTTGTTTGTTGTAAATGCCTAAAACATACAAATTTAAAATATCAAAAATAACATTTGAAATATTGCTGCTTTGGTTAAGTATTCTTCTTTACTGTTTTAAAGCTGAAAATGTAGTTAGAGGTAACTCATATAACATTCAAACTACAGCAAAGATTGTTTTAGTTTGAGTTGTTTGTAAGGTTGGGTGGAGACCTGATTTTTGTTTTATTTGAATTCGTCAGTGCAAAACCTAGAAAATGCACGAGTTCAGCAACTGTATGAACTACAAGTTCACATGCCAATATTTTGAAGTAGTAGAAACATTCTGGAGGATGCCACCTGGATCACCATATCATACAGCTCTGATAATTAGACACCCTCCCCTATTTGTTTTTGCATATGGCTTTTTGAAGATAGAAACACTGTAAATCAAACAAAGTAAATAAAGTTTCAGTAAATACTGTAAATTAATGAATACTGTATATTCGACTATTTTTCTAATTCAATTTTAGTATCTTACAGAGACTCGACATTCAAAAGTGCATTAACGTCTTAACCAACCCCCACCAACACTCTGGAAGGCTGGCAGTGGAGTAACTGTACATTCAGGTAACTACTGTTTTTCCTCACCACTAGCGCTGCTCTATTCTGCTCTACGAGAGAGAGGGGAGCAGAGAGGGAAAGACGGAGAGAGTTGAAGAGAGAAACGGAAAGAAAGGGTAAAACACACCAATAGCAACAGAGTGAGAGATACAAAGAGACAGTGTTGAATGCGTAATGACCTTTATGTCTAGTTGTAGTTGTAAGAGCACCCTACTTTTTCAAGTGTCATTTCTTAGAAAAGAACAGAGAGTTTTAAGTTTTTCTTCAACACTTCAGAAACCATATTGTATCCATGCCTATGAAGCCAGTGGGGCCAGCTACGGCAGTATAGCCTGAGCAGATACAATGAAAATACAGAATAAGTAAGGCCGGGTCAAGCTGCCGAATCTGCTCTTAGCTTGGGTGAGCGTATGACACCCATAATCACTCTGCTGTCTGTGAGGAGCTGCTGAGAGAGGAGCTCCTTCCCTTTCATGAGCCTGCACATCCCCCCTTCAGACAGGAGGATGTCCAGCAGCTGTGGGCAGGTGCGTGCCTGGCAAGGCACCAGGGCCAGATGGCGTCCCAGCTAAGGTGCCCAAGCTCTGTGCCATGGAGCTCTCTCCCATCCTCCACTCTATCTTCTGGGAATCCTACTGGACAGCCTCAATACCCACCCTCTGGTGGTACCCAAGAAACCCCGCCCTTCTGAACTCAACCACTACCGACTGGTTGCACTCACTTCAATAATCATGAAATGCCTGGACCAGACCACAGCTGGACCCCCACCAGTTTGCCTATGGATGGGAGCTTTCTGAAGAGGGAGTTAGTCGGGTGTGATGGGTCTGCCACTATCCTACTGGTCCACTTTCTGGCTCTAGCATCATGCAGAACACACATGGGCACCTGTTCCTTGCCTGTGAGCCGCCTGGCTGTGTTTTGTGTGGACAGAGGATGCGCAGTACCACACAGTGATAGAAGAGGTGAGGACACTGTTGATGGTTGCCCTGTAGAACTGGATGCAAACTTTTGAGAAGATGTTCATCATCTGGAGCAGTCTATGGAAGAACATCCTCTGGTGAGCTAGATGACATTAGATGAGTGTCTCTCCCATTTCAAGTTGCTAGTGGTAGTAAATCCACAGGGATGTCAGTAATGTCATTGTGTAGCCGACTTTTACTGCTGTATTGTTCATGAGTAGTGGGGGATGTGAGGGGGGACCATAACCATCTCCACTGTCTTGTTGCCATTAACCACCAGGTTGTTATCTGTACACCATGCTACCAGCTGTGACACAGTGTTCCTGTAGGCCTATCATTGTCCTTGATGAGGCATAGGACAGTGGTGTCATCAGCAAACTTGACCAGCTTGATGGAGGGGTGGGTGGAGGTGCAGTCATTGGTGTACAGAGAGAACAGATATGGGGAGAAGACACAACCCTGGGGAGCTCTGGTGTTGGTGGTGAGGGGGGCGGACAGGTGGGTGCCAAGCTGCACCTGTTGTTTCCTGTTGGTCAGGAAGTCTGTAGTCCACTCGCAGATGGGGCAGGGTACCTGCAGCTGTAGCAACTTGGTGTGCAGACAGTCGGGGAGGATCGTATTGAAGGCTGAACTGAAGTCCACGAACAGAGCCCTGACATAGGTGCTGGGCGTGTCCAGGTGCTGTAGTATGTGGTGGAGGAGAATGGTAGATTGTCCAGAACGGCTTCTGTGATTGGTTTTAGGAAGGACAGGATGAGTCTTTCAAAGCATTTTTTTTTACTATGGATGTCACAGCAACAGGTCTTTATCTAAATCTAATGATCTGAAGGCAGCTAAAAGGTAAGTGAAGTCAGAGCTAGAGGATGGTGTCACCTATCAGAGGGCCCAGTAGATTTATGATGGCACAGCAGGATAGCCACTGCAGGACCTAATGATAGGTCAATACATAATTTAACATGGATACTTCTATAGGAGTGCTCAGCCAACTTTTTACGCGTTTTACTGTGTATTGATAACTGTGCAAATTGTTCAGTTATTATTCCTGTAATATGCATTTTTCAAGTTTTCAGGTGCGGTGGTACCAGTGATCAGTTAGTGTTGGAGTGACAGACCAGAAGAATTTCAACAACTACTGGATTGCCATGAAATTGGCTACAGACATCCATGGTTCCCAGAGGATGAACCCTAATGACTTTGGTGATCCCCTGACTTTTTACCACCAACAGGCCAAAATTTCCACTTTCCAACTTATGGGTTTATGACAGATACCTGTAATTAGTTAATTCCATCAGATTTTATTGAGTATTCAACAATAAAAAACAAATCAACAGTAATTACTGTGCCTGCACTAAAAAGCTTTGGCGCAAATTCAACAAAGTGTTTAATCAAGAAGAACAGCAACTCATCGCTGTCCAATCAAAACTATATATTTCCAATTTTTGTGATTGTAAGTGTTCCTTTGTGGGTAAGAAAATTATCCTATTTCGTAAGTTAAATAAATAATAAGAATAAATAAACTGTTTACAACCCTTTGGATTAGCTTGAAAATCCACTGCCACAAAACTGAAAAAAAGATTTTCTTAGCTTATGAAAAGGTAACATTTTTGGAGGTGCATGGTTCTCAGGACAGTGACGTATGGAAAGGTTACAATAACTGCATGTCAATGTCCAGACTGCCTTCAGGCAAATAACTAGTTTATTTGAAAAAAAAAAAAAGAAACAAAAGAGAACAATTTAGTAAAAGTTTTCTGGCTCATCCAAGGATGCCAAAAGCATGTTAATCTTTTGATAAAAAAGGTGAAGCCAAACAAATGTTTCTTTTTGTTTTCAGATAAGCACTTTTTCAGCCCTTAGCTCTTAACCAGTTTATACAAGTAATGGAGGCAGGGCCTGGGTGGTGATCACTCTTCATTTTAGAGCTTGTGAGGTTTTTATGTTTTCTCAGTGGCCTGGGTGGACATTAGAGTAGGTTTTGCCAAAGCACATCAATTATCAAGCACAGAAATCACTATTTGAGTACCAGAGTAGTGGACAAATGATAGCCGTGGGCATGACTTGCAATGAGAGAATCGGGCGACAGAGGGGGAGATAAAGTGAATAGGATGACAGAATAGGCAATAGCCTCTGAAGAAAAATAAATACACTTTGACCACGTTTGTTCTCATTGCAATCAGTCTTTAGTTTAAAAAGCTGGCTGGATGCTTTGGAGTGCTCCCTTTTGATGCTCTGAACATTTATTGCTGGATACAAAAATCAGATTGGGATGGCAAGCAGGACGAGAAGTGAGACAGTGCAATTTTCCACAGTGCAATATTTTTGCAAGATTATATGAAGAAATACTATTTGAAGAAGATAAGCTATGGAGGGACTCAGCACAGGAATGAAACCACATGCATGCAAGCTGAAGGTATTATGCCTCTACAGATACAGTACATATTTTTGCATGCACAGCTCAGTTTTGCTTCTATATGTTCCAATTTAAATTCAATACGTATAAACCCATTGAGACGTACCATCTCATTTTTTGGCAGTTCTATATGATATTTCCCCAAACTTATTTATTTCTGTCTTGTTTTTCCTTTGCATTCCTTTTGACATTTCTCTGTCATTTAACATTTCTGTATGCATTTCTGCTTCGTTATGCAAATGAGGGGGGCTGTCTTTCAGTGTGTCATGGTGCGTTCAGGGTTGCCAGGTCTGTGGTTTCTTGCTGAACTGGGCAACTTTTGACTCCAGACCAGGACGTGCACACACAGACATTGGACATGACATGTCGCACACCCACACACACACACACACACACATACATACACTTGCAGAACCCAACATGCCTTAATGCTGTCCGCCTGCCAACGCCGCCTCTCGATCCTAACTCAGCTAGCTAGCTGAAATTTGCCTTTTTGCGTTCTCTTCCCTTTTCCCTCGTCCCCCCTGCCTGGACAGCATACATGTACTTCATATTCATTTACTGTAGTTAATGCTAATTTCAGCTAGCTAGCTGAGTTGGGATCGAGAGGCGGCGTCGGCAAGCGGACAGCATTAAGGCATGTCGGGTTGTGTGTGTGTGGGCGTGTGACATGTCATGTCCAATGTCCATGTGTGCACGTGCTGATCTGGAGTCAAAAGTTGCCCAGTTCAGCAAGAAACCACAGACCTGGCAACCCTGAATGCACCATGACACATTGAAAGACAGCCCCCCTCATTTGCATAATGAAGCTGAAATACATACAGAAATGTAAAAAGAAAATGCAAAGGGCCAACAATACAGAAATAAATAAGTTTGGAGAAATAAATAGGGGGTAAAATGCAAAAGGAAATAAATACAGAAATATATATATATTTCATTTATGTCTAATTGTATCAATTAATTAATACCTACATTTATTTTTAATATTATTTTTGGTGCATTTAATGGCATATTCATTTATTTATTGAGTAATTTATTCATTTATTTATGATAATAGCAGTTTTGGTCATCCATAGTCATTTGAGAGTACGTTAATTATCAACACTACCATTTTTTAACTGAGAAAAAAGATGAAAATATCACATCACTGTGCATGATCGCATTGCCATGCATCAGTTGACTAGAAAGTATTTTGGTGCCTTTGGAGAAGCAATAAGGAGATGATAGCTTGATAGCTTGCATTAACCTTCAAGGAAAGCTATGGGGGAGTATGAACATTGTAAACTGTGTGAGTTAGAGCTGAGAAACGTTAGGGGAATGTGAGAGGGAGGTGGCTGAAGATAGACAGAGTGGAATGAAATAACCTCCATTACTGAATGGGCATTCAGGACCAGTAGAAGGCACCGAAATGAGCCTAGGCGAAGAGTGCAAAGTCATGACTTGAAAGATTCAGCAACAGAGCTACACGGCACGGCACCTCAGTTAAATGGACCTTGACTTTAATTGCAAGTTGTTCCCTCTCTCATCTCCTATTTTATTGTTGGGGAGTTGTTTACTATGTTGAAAAGCCATCAGTTGTGGACTGGCCTCTGTCTCAAGCAAGAATTCTCAACTATAACAAAATAGATGAAAAATAACCCTTCCTGTCACCGCTTGGATGTGTATATGTTTGTCTGGAAATGAACTTTGTGTCAGCTCCAGCCTCATAAATAAAGATCTACAGCTCTTTTATGTGGGTAGCAACTGAGATCAAACTCTAACATGTGAAAAGATGAAAGCAAAGACAACTGACAGCCACTATCCAAGTGTGATATAATAAAAAGGAAAAAAAGCACATACTGGAGCGGTCTCCATTTTCACCCAATGTTCCATTTTAATACTTCATTTTAAGGGAGACTCTGTAAGGATGGTTATGTGTTCTAACCCTAGTTCTGAGATCACTGGTAGAGCCCTCTAGATTAGAGGTGATCGGTACCGAAAAGAGTAATACAGATTTATTACTCTTTTCGGTACCGATCACCTCTAATCGGTAGTGAAACTCTGCATGTAGCTGCTTAGACAATCTGAATGAACCCATTTAAGTAAATGGAGGTTCTCCTTATAAAATAGCATTTGTCCTTGTCCACTAATGGGCAAGCAAGGTGTGAGGGGAAAAAAGGATTCAGATTCAGATCAGAATTAAGACTCTTGTTTTTTATGATTTTGAATCATTTCACAAATTCAAAACTCTGAACAGAAACAGAAGTCTCGCAGAGGGAGGTCTCGCTCTGAAATCTCACGAGAGTTGTTGCAGGAGGACAACGGTGTTTCTGATTAAACAAAAAGGATCTTACTCTTTGACAACATTATGGAAAGGATCCATACAGAAATAGACCTTTTTGTCAGACACTTAGAATAACAGTCTGAGCCTGTCAGTGGCAAAACAAGCACTTTTAGTGGACGGACTTTTTTTTTTTTTGCTCGCATGAATTACTTTGTAGCCATTGCAGCCTGTTTCATGGCTGCTGGCTGAGGCGATCTACTGGACCAATTCCAAAACCTTTTGTACCAATCAGACATTTAGACCCCAAAATATGTAAAAATAAATAAATAAATAATGCCCAGGTTTAAAAATATCAGAATTATCCTTTAAAACAAGAATAGGTTCACATTCTTTGAAGTCTGTCTTAAAACAATAGTCAGGTGGCCGTATGAACAACAGGTTTTGCTTGCTGTCATCATTTCTGCTTTTCATACTGGCCCTGAAGAGATCCTTCCCAAATCAATTTCAGTGTAAGTGAACTGGGACAAAATCCACAGTCCTCGATCTGTGTAGAAATACATTCCAAAGTTGTTGTTGTTTTTTCTCTTCAGGGCCAGTTTAACAGGAGGAATGATGACAGCAAGCAAAACCTGTTGTTCATATGTTTGAAGACTGACTTCAAAAAAGGTGAACCTATTCTTTAACCACATGTTAATTTGCACCATGATGCATGGTACCGTGATGCTCCATGTTAGCAAAATATGAATTGGAATAATGAAGTTGATTTTAACTCAGGCCCCTCTACAAGAGGGTTAAGGCCCTTATCATTTTAGTTTATACCGAGCTCGGTAGTGATTTGATGAATTGCAAATTTTTGGTAATTACTGCATGCATTAACTTAAACTCCCATACAGTGAATCTGGAGCCTTCAGGCCAATTCAAGTCTAGGGCTCCAGGGCAGTTGCCTGCTTTACCTGGTTGGTAATCCAGCCTTGCTTTTAGCCTGCTGTGAAGTGGAAACTGACATAACTGACAAGCTAACAGGTCTTGATCAGTTTCACTTTACAAATAAAGTCGAGAAATATGCACTTTTTTTTAAGATGAAAAAATTTAAGTAGCTGCAGTGACTTGAAATATGTTACTGTCTTCTGCAATAATGTGAACAATTCAGCTCTGAGACATATGGTACGTATTCTGTACGGTACTGTAGCCCTAGTCAGTGATTACAATAAGAGCCCAAGTTAGAATATACATTTTCGGCACAGGCACATCATTTCCTCCACACAGTGAAAGGGTTTAACTGTGACTGAACTAACACTCACATGCCAGTTTTCATGCCTTTCAAACCTTTAATAGCTTGACAATGCATCAATAACCCTGGTGATTAATTTAAGAGCGAAATTTACACCCTCAGTCGAGTGAGTTCAAACATAAACACAACCAGTGTGTCTACAGGGCTGTTAATATCGATTCAGTCTAAATAATTCAGCAGAAACTCACTTTTGTTCTCAATGGAGCAATATACTTATGATTAAAAAGTGTCATAAGGAAAAACTAAATATCTTTTTGTTTTGGCAAGTTATTTATTTTTTAATGACATCACAGTCCAGGAAAAATTGAAATCAATCAGCTCAAAAGCATGGGCCTGAGTCTGGGTTATCCGGGTTATTCATGAGATCCCCTTCACCCAGTATTCCACCTGCAGCTCTAACGCTCCATATCCTGGCAAGATGGCCAAGAGCACAGCAAAACCAAATGCAGTCCACTATTCATGAGCTGTGAATGGGGAGATGAGTAGCACTTACCAGTGATGGGTGAGCTTCCCACACACACCGAGAGCACTTGCACCCCTCCTACGTTCAAGTACGCCAACACACACACACACACATTAAGACACACACACATTAGACACTGGTATCGTCACTCGCAGGCCCTTAACGAGCTCCCATGCATGAGCGTCTGAGATCATTTTATTGGTGACTTTTAAAATTAAGGAATCAGCACTCATGAAGCCATCTCGGGAGAGAAGGGAAGCAGAGGCGTCTTCATACCTGTCTGATGATGAATCACAGGGTGGCCCGAGGGCGTTCTCTTGCCGCACCAATGAGCCCATAGTATTGGGCAATGTATTAGGGGTATAGGAAATAACTGAGAAATAGCAGGCTGAGAAAGAAAGTGGGAAATTAAAAGACAGAAAGGAAAGGAGCTGAAGACAGACAGAAGGATAGAAGGAACCGAGAGGGGAGGACAGAGAAAATGAAAATCACTCACTTGGAGCAGAGCCTTCTTAATTACTCTCCCCACATCCTGTCTCCACTCTGGTATGTCGGGGTTGAACTCGTCCAGATTAGGGGAGAAAGATAAAAGTAGAGATTTGAAGAATTCTGTTGAGGAGAGTCGGGGGAGAGTCAGCCATTAATTCACTCGGATCCGGGGGCATTATTGTCAGGGAGCTGTGCCAACTGTCATTTTGCTCAAGTTGAGTTTCAGGTAGTTAACACTTGATGAAAAGAAGAGGGTTTCTCATATCCCCTGCACTTCCCTTTGGCTACATGTACCAGATGCACTTCTAGATAATTAGAAAATGTCACAGCTTTACGCCTACCCATCCGCTGGTAATAAATCATTGCATTTTACAGATACTTGCTGCAAGATTACTTCATTTCAAATGAAGACATGTTTTTTAGAGGTTCTAACAGTAATGTGATATATTTTACTCAAGTAGGAGCAGTTTTATTTCAGAAACATTTTACACACGGCAGAGACAGTACAAGTAGCTGACTAAAATGATGTATTCTCATGTATTTAACTGCTTTCCATAAAACTGCATTTTTAAACGTATTAAAAACTAAAAAGATGCCAGCAGTACAGACTTGTTAATTGTTGTTATGAGCTCCAGGCCACCATTAGAAAACAAATACTGACCTTTGACTGCTATGGTCTTGGTATCCTGCAGTATGCTGTTGGTAGCAGCCACTTGGACTGTGATGGTGTGCATTCCCTCGTTGGGGAAGGTGTATGAGATACTCCCGTCCAGCGTTATCACCGGCTGCAAGCACAAAAGGTAACGGTACAAAATAATGTCCCACTTCTCAAGCACGTGGCACTACTCTTCTCTAGTACACCGTGCTTTATTCAACAGACATTTTCGCCTATCTTGCCTTCATCAGGGTAGTGTCGAGGTGAACTCTGGTTTCATTATCCATCAGTGGTGTGATTAAAGGATTATCAAAAACCGGGATTTGTTTGAGGGCAATATATAACATATATAAGTTTAATTAAAGTAGGGATATGTTAAGGTCAACCGTAGATTGACTTGTAAATTAGTTAGGGTTATCCATTAGTATTAAGGGATGAAAGAGATTTAAAAATACTGCGTTTTAGCCCTACTAGCAGCATAGCTCTAGGGGTGGCAATGTGGGCCTGTTGATCCACCACTTTAGTCCAGACTGAAATATCTTAACTATTAATTGGATTGCTATGAAATTTTGTACAGACATTCATGCCCTCCTTAGGCAAGCACAGAAGCTGGCTGTAGACTCTTAAGGTGCTTTCAGACAGCAAGTGGTTGCTGCCGCCTCTATTGTTTTCAATGCAAACATGGCAGCAGACATGTCGCAGCAAGGAGAGATCAATGAGATCGATGAAGAGAAGTGGTATGGGAGCAACATCAGCTTTAAAGTCGGATCATCTGGTCTGGGACAGTAAACAACATTTATGACACTAGTTTCCATTTCCTCTATTTTAAGCTACAACCAGCACTATTTGGCTGCATGATGAGCTTTATAGAAGGTGGATAGCAGCAGTATGACGGCCACAGCCACTCGCAGTTGGAAAGCACATTTAGTCTTGGTGAAAAATGAAGTGTGATCTATAAGTCCCATGACTGACTGAAGCAAACTGGAAACAACCATACACGACCCTGATGAAGTCAAAATAGTGGGAAAGTTCTGTTGAACAAACCATGGTGTACTAGAGAACAGTTGTCCCACATGTTCACTGAAGCTCACACTCGTCTGTACTTCATTGCGTGTATTTTCTTAAAGTTCTCACACTTCTTCATGTCAAGGTGATGTTTTACCATTACTTGATGACAATGGTAAGCTTTTATACAGTATATGAAGTCAAATTGCACAGGTAAAAGTCAACATACAGTACCATGCAATAGAAACCAAGACTGAAATGTGATTTAATGAGTCTTGTCCTGGAAGATTTACCTCAGTATTGTTGCCCACCCACCAGAAGTAAGTGACAGTACGTGAGTGGCTGGGTAAGACCACTGCTGTGATGTTCACCTCCTTGTTCCTTATGACCACGAAGGGAGCGAGAAGCTGGATGTGCTCCACTGGACCTAAGAAAGGAACACCACAGAGGAGTTGATATTCTGCATGGCTACTTGTAATGAGGCACACTTGAGAGTGTGCTTGTCATTAGAATAAGAAAAAGTCAACTGGCAAGACCACAAATCCGAAGTACATGGGGTAAATACCCCAAACACCATCACTTTTATATGACAGTTTAGTGTGCTCAGGTTTTCTCTCTGCACCTCAGGTGAAATGATAAATAGTCCAAAGGTGGGAATGTGAGTGTGACTGTGTGTTAGTCCTGTGATAAACTGGCAACCTGTCCAGGGTGTTTCCTTGCATCCCATCTAGTGCATTCTGGGATAGGATCCACCCCCATACCCTGAACAGAACGAGTGAATAAGAAAAATGGATGGTTGGATGGATGCAAACATTTTGGGAACAAATGTAGTATAAACTCCCAGAGAAGATTTTCTCGTAGACAGGAACTCTCAATGCAACTGTGCATTAATATGAAATGATGGATGGAAATTCTTTTGAAAATCTAAAATGTATGGCCTCTTACTGTATAACCATTTTGATGCAGCTTCACAAAATGTGACTGTCAACTTCTCATTGACTGTGAAGGATCATCGTTACTGGCCAAATTAGACAGTTGGGGACGTTTTATCTCATTTCAAACCGGATAAGACTGAAAACAGAAAATAAAATGTGGTAATAAACAAACTAAATCATACTGAAATGGAATTGTTCTTCCAGTTTAGTGCCAGATATGAGTCAGACAGATTTTCCCAATTAGACTGTCTGAGCCTCATGCTGGCAGGTGTACAAAGATTGCCTAATAGGTAAAAAATATATGGTGAGCTATTTTAACAATGTTGTCATGGCAGGAGATGAAAGACTGTACAATATGTTCGAGTGACTTTTATTGGTCCCAGATTCCACTTTGTTTTTGAATCTATCAAGTTGTGATTGTACTATTATTATTAATAACAATGACTGCAAGTTGGCAGTAGGATTTTTTTAATCTCATCCTCATATATTGGAGAGAAAATAACACTTTCTCTCTCATTTTTCATTCTGCCTGTTGTGTTTTTGAACAAATGACAGGAGCATTTATGTACCTTTTGGATTGATAAATTGATGGTATAATCAACAGTTTTGTTCCCCTTTGTTCCCTACCAACCACAAAATACATGTTGTAAATTATGTTTTAAATGGGTCAAATTCTCCTATCAGAAAATCTGATGTTCTATTGCACTTTTGATATAGCAGTTTTGATCCAATAAACTGCATGACAATCCTGAATTCTTGGTAGCTGTGTGGGGGGGGACCCCGACCTGTCTGATTTGATCACTTGTTATTTCTCAAATGCCAACCCTGTCTCCCAAAGGTGACATTTATCCATCAATCCATCCATCCATTTTCTGCTGCTTATCCTAGCAGGCTAAGCAGGGTTGTCCAGACGTCCCTCTCCCCAGCAACGCTTTCCAGCTCCTCCTGGGGGATCCCAAGGCATTCCCAGGCCAGATGAGATATATAATCCCTCCAGCGTGTTCTGGGTCTACCCCGGGGCCTCCTACCAGTACCATGGATGGATGGATGTTTGGGAGGAAACAGTTGTTGTCTAAATGATTTTCAAATGCAACATTCTTTTCCAATCCAGATAATGTTACGTAATGCAGAGAAGGCAGGTGGCCTGGATGAATGGTGGGCATACAAAGGGAATATGACACCAGATACCAGCATTCTCACTCTGCTTGTGGTTGGGTTTAAGTTTAAGGTTAGTGAAAAAATGTGGTTTTGGTTAAATAATGAAAAAGTAAATATGTCTTAGCCTGATGATCAGAGTGAACTGCCATTTCATTTCATTTCAATTATTCAGCTTGACATTGTATCCATAGTTGTTGGAAATTCTTTATTAGGAATAATCCCTTAAAATGTACCAGCTCGTTTTCAAGGGGGTCCTCATGTGAAACAGTAGCCGATTTCTTCTGGGTGGGAGGGTATTTTGCCAAATTTTGTCCTAAACAGTCAGTAGCAAGTGATCCTTCCCACGACGTCATTTTCAGTAACCAGGGAGCAGTTAAGTTAACATTGAACAGTCGAATAACTTTTAGAGTTTAAGAGTTGTTATTTCTGTAAATTGATTGAAAATAACCTGGACATCTGTGTCAGTCTCATCCACACGTCTCGCCATTTTTCGTGGAAGTAGCTAGTTAGCTACCTAGCTATGCAGGGAGTTGACATTCTTAATCCTGCCTACAAAGCTATTATTGGTCAATTGTTTTTCCAAATAGCCATCAGTGGGCACAAAACCAGACATAGATGCGCATTTATGCACAATTTTGTAAAATTGATGGGATAATCAACTGTTTTGTTCCCTACAATCACTACACCACAAAATACATATTGTATATTGTATTGTTATATATGGACAAATCTGAGATGTGGGCGGCGATTCAGAGGTCTGCAACCAGACAAACACTTGTTGTTGTTTTGTGCCTCTTCATTGACCTTTTCAATATTAGTCATGGCCATAATGTTTCTCTAACGTTGTGCTCCGAGTTGCCTAGCCAAAACCATAAAACTGTGCTTTAGATATTGTATGGAAAACAAATGATATAAGTTGTCAGAGAATGTTTTGTAGATGTGTTCAGTATCAGTAACATTTTGAGCCTTTGCTGTTACGTTTACTAAAAAAACATTTCCTCATTATGTTGATTTCTTTCAAAACGTCTTTTCTGTGGCAATTTAGTAGTATATATATAAACCTAATTTTTGGGAGACATCATAGTCATTCCAGTCTGTCCTGACTGATTATTTGCTAACATCAAATTCGTTCCCTGGAGCTGACCACCAACAAGTTAAAACTAAAATGACAGATGATCAAATGATTTTCTGACGTTGTCTGCCAATATAAGGTGGTGACAGAAAAAAAATCCCTTATGTCAAAAGGTTCTTGCGGGTCTGTAACTAAGGTGACGGCACCTACAAAAATTCCCATTTTAACACTGAAAATATGTTGATGCCATCATGTATTTTTGACACGATACCGTCTGGGTAATGCTGCTAACCTCCCCACTAAGAACCTAATAGGACCTGACAGGGGTCTAGGTTGCTTTACACTAATCTCAGGGATGAAGGTTCCTGCTGTGGACAGATGTAATACACTACTTTTATGGAAAAACTCCAACGAAAGTATACTGCTGCGGTCTGGGGTGTTCGCCTCGCCAAGGCTTCTGTTAGCTCTCATCCTCTTTAACCAGAACTAATCTTTATCCCCACTTTGAGATGCTCAGTGTGTGTGTGTGTGTGTGTGTGTGTGTGTGTGTGTGTGTGTGTGTGTGTGTGTGTGTGTGTGTGTGTGTAAATGAGTGAAGGAGAGAGAATCATTTGGTATTAAATATGCTCAACTGAGAAATCATTGTAGTCGTTTTTGGCATTTCCCCTACAAGCATCACCTACACTGTGAAGTAAATCCAGCTAAAATTATTGCCATCCGAAATGTATGAACACATAACACACTGTCTGACACATCAGGATGGCGAGAGGTTAAATTAAAATAGATTGAACAAATCGATGAAAGAGTAACTGACAAGACAAAAAGACGATTCAACGCATACTGAGAGGAGCTCGTATAATTCCCTTGGAAACTTAAACTATTTTATTGACATCTGAATAGAGCTGGAAAGCATGATGATCCTGTAATTTGTTATTTGTGCTGCTGTATAAAACCTGCTCCACTTTATAATAAGCCATTGTTCTGGTGTTGTATCCTCAGATAACTGGCAATTAGCTGCAGTGGCCTTAAAGGCCCACTTCTCTGTCTCTGTTTCTGCCCACAGTGGAACCTTGCATAAGCAAGTTTGTTATGACCTTTCTCCCAAAAGTTGTTTGTGTTTATCACAGCTGCTGTATTACATAATCTCGTGTATAGGTCAGCGCAGTTCACTTCAGATGAGTTTAGAATGGATCAACAGTGTGGCTTTCATTCAGTTGAACATATTTTAGCACCTGGAGCTAGGCAACATCAAATATACAAATAAACACATTGCTGCTGTTTGTCTTCCTTATTAATCATTTGTGGGGACGTAAAAAAAACTAATTTTCTGAGTGCTTATGTAGTTTTGAAACTGCACAATGCATTTTTAAACCCAGGGCCAGACTAAGTCAGCAAAGCACCCAGTCCACCACTTGCTGCTACTGTTAATTTCATTGCTTTGAGCTCACGTAATAACTGAAGGTTACTCAGACTTGTTAACTCTTCTCTTCTTTCAGACTCCAAATCTGATCTGGATTCTGATCTGAATCCAAAATGAAAGAATTAGAGGCATGCCTTAGGATGTCAATGTTTTTAATTTACCTGGTTATGCAACTGACTCCTAGAAATATCTCTTTTGAAATGTGAGTTCCCTATGCTTGTTTATTGCAGTTTGTCTCCTTTTGTGTTTTCTGTCTGTAACTATGTGTTTTTATTTATGCTGCTAAGAAAATGAGTCTGAAACAATAAAAGTGAGGGGGACAAAAATGTACATTTAAATAAAAAACACCTAAAACATGACAATCAACCTATTATTGGGGTTTTAACTTGAAAGTAGCAGAACTTACATGTGACATGCAGGAAGAGTGTCGTGGTGTCATAACCCAGCGTGTTCTCGGCCAGCGCTGTGACACGAAATATTCCAGCGGACTTGTAGACGTGTTTGATCCCCTCCTCCGTCCAGCTCAGGTTGGAGTAAGACACGGCTGTGCCGTCGCCGAAATCCAGCTGGATGTTGGTCCGCATAGAGTCACCCTGAAACACAAAACAACAGGGCCTCAGTCAGCTACAAATGAACACTATGCACTGACATCACTTTTTCACGTGAAACACCCTCGTCACCACAGAAAGGCCAAACAAAATCATTAAGTGGCTGCTTTGAAAGGGGATGGCTACCAAACAAAGAGGAAAACAAGCAAAACAGAAAGGGCCATCGGAAATGACTGTACAAAACAGTGAGTGGTCTGCTGACGCTGAGATGTGGCCAGAAATAAACAGAGCTTCCTGCCACATATGAAGCATAAGTGCATACCGTCTGTCCAAGACTCATGTAGGGGTTTTCAAAAGATAATCGCACTTAAAATTACATTAGTTTGAAGATATAACAGTATGGCCTATTAATTCCTGAAATAGTCCCTAGCTCAAACTCTAGGTGAGTGCACATTAGTGTAACTAGCAGTTTTGGCGATCAGAAGCAGCATGGTGCAATGTGCTAAAGAAGAATGTTATTGTAGTGTGTTATTACTAGGCAGAATATCAGTGAAGTTGAGGCGGGTATCAGTAGTGACCAATCACATCCCCTTGAAGAGCAGAAAAAAAGGCTGTTAATGAGCCACTCTGAGGAGAAAAAGGTTCTTCTCTGGAAGGCTGAGAGTGGCAAGGCACACATTTACAGCAAGCCAAATATTAATAAGCAGCACCCAAAATATTGAAATATGTAGCCAAAAATATGAATATACAGCACTCCGGATATGCTTTCAAGAGGAAACAACGTCCCTGCTTGAAAGGAATTTATGTTTCAGGAGACACTAAAATTTCAGTCTGTCCTTAAAGCTGCTTTAATCAATATTTTCTATAATACCAAAGCATCAAATGACAATGTGTCATGTGAGAGGTGACACAGTTAGCGACTAGCATTTAGCAGCTAAAGAGCCAGATATTTCCCTCAGGAGTTGGTAGAGACCAAAAACAGAGCTAAAACGGAGTGAATATATAAAATTCACCAGGTGGCCGTGAACACTACTTGAAATCAGTGATAATGTTGCTCAATCCATCCCTCCATCTATTTTCTTCTGCTTATCAAGGGAAAGGTTGCTGGGGCAGGAGGCTAAGCAGGATTGTCCAGATGTCCTTCTCCCCAGCAATGCTTTCCAGATCCTCCTGGGGGATCCCAAGGTGTTCCCAGGCCAGATGAGATACGTAATCCCTCCAGCGTGTTGTGGGTCGAACCCGAGGTCTCCTACCAGTTGGACGTGCTCGGAAAACCTCCAAGTGGAGGCGTCCAGGATGCATCCTGATCAGATGCCCGAACCACCTCAACTGGCTCCTTTTGATGCGAAGGAGCAGTGGTTCTAATCCAAGATCCCTCCGGATCTCTGGGCTCCTAACCCTATCTCTAAGGGTGAGCCCAGCCACACTACGGAGGAAACTCATTTAAGCCAAAGAGCAGCTATTGCAGGTTTACTGACATGAACGATTTGTTAAAAGACAAAGATATCCATACAATTAGGCAAGCAAAGTAAATTGTATTTTCCCAGTACAGATGACCTCTATCACATTTAAACTGCATTTTGATGTGCTGATGTGATGACAAAAGGTTTATCAAGTGAAACTGAACATATGAAAGGTGTTTGGGGGAATTTTGAGAGCTCTTGCACTTAACAATGCTAAAAGATGAACGCACTAAGAAATGCTCCAAGCAGGCATAAACGTAGACTTGTTGCAAGACCTATTAAAGAGGGCTTTAAAAATTTCATCCAATATTTAGGCACTAAATCGGCCAATCAGAAGACTGATGGCTAATTTTACCAACTGCCACCCTCCATAAAATATTCAAGAAACACTGTTATAAACCCCGGTCAAATCAAATCAAACCTTGACCTCAACAAACCACCATATGTTGTTGCTTATTTGTCTTTTTCTGGCTTCTAAAACAGAGAAGCCGCTGCTCTCCAGGGTAAAATCATTCCACTACGTCAAGTCATCCCGTCCGCTCGGTGAAGATGTCTGCGACGGGTAAAGAGACGCACGGTGAGACCAAGTGAGACGGAGGCAGCTGCCCGGAGGGAGAGAGGCCTCGCCCGGTCAGGCTCTGAGATAACGTCATCTTCTGCCTTCTGCTTAGAGGTGGTGGATTTACAGCTCAGAAACTTCATACGATATAGTCTCTTGCTTTTGTATGATATCTAGTGTTGGCAAAAATGTTGTTGCACATTTCCGATCCGTAAATGAAAATCTTTGAAGTTAGCGTAGTTAGCATGCATTAGCTCTGAGGGCTAACTCGGCTTGTTTCCTATATTACATGAACATTGCTGTCACCCTGAACGTCTCGCCGAACCCCATTCAGAAATCTGGCAGCTCAATAAAGTGTTGCTTGATAGTCTATATGAAAAAAAAAACATAAAAAATAAAAATACATAAAAATATTTGTATTGAACAGCCAAATATGATTTGACTGACAAAATTCTGAGTTGGTTACCTTTCTGCGTAGACTAGTGGCTATTTCAGAAACACTCACCAACCGCCCACATTCAGCTACCAAAATGAAACTTTCTGCACTAAAATGTTTCAAAGGTCATTTTCACTGTTACTAGTACTAACTACAGTGTTAACATTATTACAATTTATTGCATAATTTAAAGCTCAAATATTGCTTAGCAGTTTGTCAGAAAACCCCCCACTGAAAAATCAGTCATCGTGGGCTAAAATCATCAGAACAAAATTCCTAAAGCTCTTGGTGAGTGCACTAATTCGACCCAATGCAGTTCAGAAAATAGATTTACTAGACCACTCTAACTTGTACTTGTACCAGTTCCTTTCAGGTGAATAAACACAAATGGAGGAACGCAGCACCAAGGACAGATTGAACTGAAAATGATGTATCACTGAGTTTTGATTCAGATTTAAATGAGTGGAAGAATTACAAAGATGAATAATCACAAATAAAAGCCACATCTTAGAAGCAAGTTCCACTTAGTCCACCACGTCTATGCACAGTTAACACAACACTCACCTTTGAAATACTTAATATATAACTAATTATTATTTTATGTATTAATAATGAATGTAGTTTTATGGTAAATCCATATGGTAAATGGATTTTCCTTCATTTAAATGATACACTGGCATTTGCTCAGTCTTTGCAAATGTATGCACATTTACACTATATAATTATAGTACTTAGATATAATTACATAGTTAGATAATTACAGTTGTTCTTTCAATTATTTCTCTTCCAGACTAAAAGAACTAAGCCTCTTGTGTTTAATTATTACTGGTGGTTATCTGACTAGTTGAAGAAAACCATTTGTTTTGCACAAATTTAGCAAATACTAATTTGCAAAACAAACTGTATGGTAAACATTAATAAATGAAATAGTGATCAATTATGAAACTTTGTCCTTGCAGACAGCTGATTTGTTTAGAAACTAATTCTAAAACTAACTAAACTAATTCATTTATAAAATAATTATTACGTTCAGCTTTGTTTTTTTTCTAATGATCTGGATGCTTGTCAGTCAGTGTGCTGTGTCCTTAAATTCTTAATGTCAAGATGATTTCATTACCGAAGTGTTAAGAGGGTGTAGGATTGCTGTATACGTAAATGTGTGAGTGTCAGAAAGAGGAAGAGAGAGAAAGCTGAATGCGTGTGTGCACATGTGCGTCTGTGTATATGCACACCGCCCCACCATGTTTGCCTTTGCATGGTGTGTGAGTCTTCAGATGCCTGCACGGTTTCCTCTGGGAATCACATCTGGCACTATCCGAGGATCAGCACACAGCGCGTTGGTGGCTCCAGCTGCCACGGCGACCAAATCTGCTCTCATCCCTCCAGGCCTGCGAAGGCAAACTCCCATTTTCCCCTTGGCACATTGTAGCGCAACGCTACTGGGATCTTCATTTGTAACACTGCATTAGCATGCCGGCTTCGCCAAAATTCACAATAACACAACATAAATACACCTATTGTTCATTTTCTCTTTCCTGCTCTTTTGCTCCTTCCATCCGAGTCCCTTCTTTATGTGCTTCCAAGTGTGAAAACACGGGAGGTTTGGTTGAGGCTTCTGGGGATATTTCATGTCACTTTGCCTGGAAAATTATGTCTTCGATAAGTGGCTGGAGAGAATAGAGAACAGCTAAGAACAGGGTTTGACAGTGCAGGCATTGTTAAGAGCTGTAATGAGCTGGCATGCAAACAAGACTCGGGCCTGGTGGCGCCGATGTCACTCAGCTCTTCTTGCTGTCTGCCGTCCATTCTGTGTTCACGCTTACTCTCGATATCAGCCACAATGGGATTCACTAATCTGCATGAGACTGATGCTGACCCGTCTCTCTAAATGTCACTCTTTGTGTGCGTATATCTCCCAGGGCTGAGCAGATCCAAACACATCGCGACTGGAGCCTTGGGGCTGGGACATCGGTGCTGGTTTGCAATGAAAGCACTGTTGTACGGGTTGACAAGGGTTTGGATGCACAGGGCCAGCATTTCAGCACTCCAGGTACATGTCAACGTGATAGGTGACAACAAAAGACAGTGCTGCTGTTAATAAGTCTTGAGAGTCATTTGGTTGTGTCCACAGTAGAGAGTGCAGCGTCCATGCTGCTCTGCAGAGAGGGTTAATGTACGCACTGTAATATTTTGTGAACTGAAACAGTGTGTTCTTTTCTATGATCAAGAGCTTTTCATGACAGGTTATCGTAAGAGGTACCATGGGTGAGAAAAAAAAAATTCTATAAATTAGATCTCCATGAAATAGAATGAAATTACCTTGTATAAAATGCCTTTATTTATAGCTGCACTAATTAATATCTTTTATATTAACAATGAACCAAATGACAACGTGTAATGTGAAAGGTGTCCCTTGTAAACACAAATCTGGAGCTCCCCTCAGCTCTGAGGAGCCTTTGGTCTCTTTTGGTCATTGTTTTGTAATTTGCGCCCACAGCTAACAGCAGACAGCTGTTTTCAGCTAAATCATATGGTTTAATTTCAGAATATCAATTGATTTCACCTATTTATTGCAAACAATGTTTCTTAAAGATAGTTATTATCATTAATTATGTTATTTATACAAATTGCAGTTTATACTGAAAACAATGTTTAATGTTGCACATTTAGTTAAAAATTTTGATATAATCAATCACTGCCATACACAGGTCAACAAAGAGGTGGAATGGCTGGGGAAAAGAATCATCCTTTTCTGAAAAAAAAGACAATTGGCTTTATGAAAAAATAAATTCATATTTGTATTTTCTTAAATTGATTTTCAATACTTCTGAGAAATGTTTGTTATATCAATTCCTAGGAAGCAGGTGTATGGCTTGATTTTTCATTCTGTCTCAGGATTGAAAATGTTGTTCTTCCAACAAGACAAATGCTTTTCAGATGGGGTAGAAAAAATGATCTTATTTTACGTTTCTGCTTCTTTAACAGGGACAATAGACAATACATTGACTAAATGATCACTAGAGAAAACTGTCATTTTTACCTGGATTTACACTCATCAGGTGGCTATGGTGAATATGTATGTATATGTTGTGTTTACAGCTTGTTCTGCTGCCCCCAAGTGGCCAAAAGAAGAAGAAAAAAATCAAATATTAGAATTTGACACAAATATTTGAATTTGACACATTCTTAATTTCCATAATAGAGTACCTGGACTATCTTTTTTTTCCATCTAACTGGAATTATTACTTGACAAAAATGGTAAACCCCTTCCAGCAAAAAAAAAAGGTGTTTACTTTGTTCCTATCAGCTAATCTTTGCTAATAGCCAAACAAGTCAGGACAAGCTTGTCTAATATTATGACTGCACAGAGTTTGAAAATGAACACTGCAGTTAATATTTTAGCTGGGAATCCTGAGTAGCCGCGCCTGTCATGTTCGTCCGCAGGAGACTCCATCAGGTTTTTCCACTGGGGCAGAAATAAGTTTCACAAAAAGATAACATGAGCAAGAACAACTGTTGAACATTTTCTCCCAAATGTGACTAGACTATGAAACGGAGAAATGACTGATGAAAATTCAAACTGACAAAACAATTGTTAGGCAGATCATAGGGGGCTTATATTAACCAAGAAGGAACCACTGTCTGAGTCTTTTGAACTAACCATTACATTTTGTACAAGAGTATTGAACAGGGGACACTATACAGTGTAACAGTATAATACTATACAGTATAATGTAGTGATGGCCACACAAATGGGAACAGGGGATGGGACCATCTATATCAAGCTGAACACTAAGTGACTAAATTAAGACAATTGTTATAATTAAATCCTTTTTACACCCTAAGGAGACAATTAAAAAGCTATTATAAAACCTAAAAGATTTGTTGGAAAATCTGAATTTTTGAGTAGAAAACAAAACAGTGTCTCTGTGATGAAAGTAGAAAAATGAAGCCTGCTCTCACCAGTGTATACTTTCCAACTTAAGCACTGGGCTGGCAAAGCTTTAGTTAGTTCAGTATTGCCAGCGAAAGTGAAGCCAAATCTGATTAATGACAACACTGAACCAACAGGGAAGCCCGTTTATCTACAGGCAGGAAGTCAGCGCTTACTCTGTGTCACCATCGGATTTGATCAGTTATACTTGTTGATTTCACAATGAATCCGTCACAGAAAACTAAATGTGATGTACATAGAGTACGCACTGTTTTTCAGGCTTTAGCTTTGGCAAAATGCAGGGCTGTAGCCAGGAGTTAGAAAATACGCAGATCATGACTTCAAATCTCGCAGAGTAAATATGTACCATAACAAAAAACAAACAGCGAAAAAGCTAGTTTTAGTTCATTAGTTCACACGTCATATCTCACTGCTTAATCCAAGGTTGATCAGGTGGTGTCACGTACCGTAAACTTTGTCTGGTTTCCTGTTTTATTTTGAAGTCTGGTCTGTCTTGTTTCCAGTGTGTTCCTGCCCTCGTGTCTCCCCTTGTCTTGATTGTCCATGATTGCCTACACCTGTTCCCTTTTGCACAGCTGCCCCTGATTCCCTCATCAGTCTCTTCCCTATGTATACCTGTCCTTTTCCTTTGTACCTTGTTGGTTCATTGTTCAGTGTTGCGTGTGCTGTTCTGGATGTGTTCATTGTTTGTAGAAGAAAAGTCTTCTTTTTCTGTTATATTTCCAGCAGATTAGATGTTTCACAGCAGGTGGAACCACTGTGTGCATGTCAAAAGAGTTACGTTCTGATTAAATACTTCGGGGCATGTAAACGCACATCTTATCGGATCACTTTATTTAGCGTCCATGTAAACAGTTAAGTTGGAATCTCTAATCAGAATGATTTCAGTCGGGTTGAAGAAATGTTGTTCATGTAACTGCAGCTAATGGTGGCAAGGGCCCTGGCAAATTGTTAATATTTTTTCACATGCAGCATGCAATGATGTATAATGGTTAGTACATTGTTTGGGCTGCAAATGTGCATGGTTTGGATGCAGCAACAGACCCGAGTGTCAGTTTTTGTAAGCCTCTTAGGAGAGTCTTCACAATAGTGTTACTGGGGAATTTCCACAAGCCACAGGTACAGCAATGAACTGTTCCTTGCAGTCAGTTTGTTGACATGCAGGTATTTGTATTTACGTTGTCATGCAGTTATTTGTATTTTGAGTAAAATACATGCTCATGCATTTCAGACATGCCATTTAAACAAGGTTCGCTAAATACCAAGCTTGTGCATGAAAAATGCTATATTCCTATATAAATTCTCTTTTCACCACCACATGCTACTGTGTGGCGCACAGTAGTATATACTATACTGTAAACACCAACCTATTTTAACTGGTAGAGAGAAAATAAAGTGAATATGCAAGTGTCTCAAAACCCCTGTGTCTCCTTCCTTTAATGCCAAATATGGAATGGCAGTTAAATTCTGTCATTCAGGCACAAGCCAATCAATTCTCTACCAACCGCTGTAGCTGTAATTATTGTGTTGCATACCAGGATTCTCAACCAATACAAAACCAGTTCTGACCAGGAAAATGTACCACATGGCCCATGTGGTACATTTTCCTGTGGCTGAACTTAACATATCCCAAAACATGTGTCAGTTTATTTTTAGCTTTCTTCTTTATTTTTAAATGTGGATGTGCGCCACAGAGTCTTCTGCCCATTAAATATTTAAGGGCATTTGCTCTCCCCAAGAAATACAGCCATTGCAGGCTTCATGAATATAAATTAAACTCTGAAATCATCTTGAGAATTTTCTGAAATAGGTCTGATACCACAAGGATTCTTTACCCCACACTCTTTTATCACATCGTTCTGCTACCCACCTCTCTTCCTCCGTCACCCCCCCTCCCCTTCCATTAGACAATCCCCCTCATAATGAAAGAAACAGGCCTCGAATACTCAACTCATCACACACTAATATGACAACTGGGCCTGGACAAGACCCTGGGGGACACACACTTGCCTTGAGCTGCTGCAGTGGCAGGAATACACTCCTGTTGCTAATGCCCCAAAGCCTGCAGTTACCAACGAACCACATTCTGCGTGAGTAACACGTGAGGCAGTTTCCTAGTGACGAGGCAGCCTGCAGGCCTGGCTCTGAACACAGCACCTCTCACTCACTAACAGGGTCCTCTGTGAGGTCTTTTACTTCTGCCTCTGGCTCAGAACTCTTGCATTGCGTGGGCGATTTGGAGCCATTTGACTCTATTAAACTTTAGAGTGTTTAAAATGAGCTTACCTTCCTAGGACTCAGCAGACTCACTCAAACTTCAGCATTTGTGCTTCAGGGTTCTATAAACTATGTCTCACAATGTTTTATAGACAAAATAATACGCCTTTAAGCTCAGTTCCATGCAGCACCTTTGGTCTCATTCATTGCTATGTAGTAACAAACACATTGACTTTTATTTTATGTGTCTTTAAACTAGTAAAGTATTTTTAAACACTGAATTTAATCATTATGTGTCTGTGTGTGAGCTGCAGGAGGTTTTGTTTAGAACATTCTATTGTTTATATATAAGATACATTCAACCAGTGATTTAACAGGGTTTATGTATCCAGGGGACAAGGATAGGCATAACTGTGTCACCAGCATGATTATGACAGCGTATGTTGTGTTTCCGTAACATGTACAAACTGAACAACTGTGGGCCCAGTATCGAGTCCTGAGGGACACCCACATATGACGTTGACTTTCCTGCACAGAAAAATTCCCAAGTGAGACCAAAAATGTTGTCACACTAGATAGGATGTGAACCCGGCAAGTACCGATGTCTGACTGACTAAGGTCTGTTTAGGAGAATATGAATTGATTTGTGTATTTCCCCTCTCATGTAATAGTGGACGATCATAGCGATGAACCCACAGAGAATTATCACCTGACTGTTCATCCCCTCAGCTCTACAAAGCATTTTAGGTTCTTACAGCTCATTGTTTTAGCTATACAGTCCAAAACTTTACTGATTTGCTTCACTCTCACCGCTCTCATCAACCTTTTTTATAGACAACTGGTTTTAGCAAAAGAGCTAGAAAAACAAATGTTGTTTTACGGGTCCTTGTTTCGGTTTTACGCAACTTTACTAGTTTTCCAGATGCAGTAGGCAACTGTTTTCAGCAAAAAAATCTCTGCTAAACCAACAGTACACTACCTGCTCAGCACCAAACAGCAGACAGACAAAGTTAGCAACTAGCTGGTGAGCCAGATATTTCCCTCAGGAGTTGGAGACCAAACAAGAGCTAAAAGGAGAGTGAATATTGGACTTATATTCATTAGGTGGCCAGAAACACAACTCCAAATGAATGCCAATTTTATGCTTTGTCTGCTGGATGTAAAAGCAGAAAATTGTTAACTAACTTGTTAGCAAAAATAACTTATATGCCATTCATATAGTATCTGTCAAAGGGTTTTTCTGCCCCCTGGTGGCCAACAACTGATTAATGCAGCTTTAAGTAACAATCAACAGAATAAATGTGTGCCTGAGGGAAACACAAATCTAGCTAAACTAGTGAAGTAGCCATGTTGATTGTGTTCTCACCTCATCCAGATGCACCAGGAAGGTGACGTTGCTGCCCAGGTTGGCGGTGAGTTTGCTGTCTTTGGTGGTCAGCAGGAGTCCTTTAGGAGGTCTGTTGGGGCACTGCTGCTTTCTGGCCGTGTACATTTCTTTAACTCCTTTAGTGCAGTTGTTCAACACCACTTTACGGTACCTTTGGAAAGATCCAAAAAATGTATTTTAGAGTGTTTCTTTAACTTTATTGTGTTTGTCCCTTTTTCAGTTCAATCTACAAGTCTACACATTCCGTTATTGTGTTTGAATTAATCCCCTAAATGCTACATGCTCAGCAGAGTGGTGTGCCAGTACAGCTGTTGTGCCTAACAATTGCAAACACAGACTAGATGACAACTGACAATACAAGCTGTGTCAGAGGCTGAGACACCTTGCAAAGCTTAATCACAGTAGTAGTGAATAAAAAACACTCCCACTGTGATTAAGCTTTGCATGGTGTCTGTCCCATGGGGAGCCTCAAACTAACACAAACAAAGCATCTTGCGGGCACAAGAAAGAAACATGGAATTAACGTAAATTATTGCACCACATACAAAAAATATATAGAAAAATTGTATTTTTCAGGCCATCCAGGCTTGTTTTGCTGGTGTACTGGACAGCAAAGACGCACTTCTTGCAGCTGCTAGTTGTCCGAAGTTCAAACTCCAATGGCTGAGAGATGTGAGGGAGCTTCTGACAGCATAGAGTATCGCACATCTGCTCCTGCAGAGGACCCCGCCTCTGTGTCCACGACGTCAGTCAGCAAAAGTAATATAGTAATATAACGAGTAATGTAACTAATTACTTTTGATACCAAGCAATAGGTAAAGTAATATTACTTTTTAAAAGGAGTAATAAGTAAAAAGTAAGTTATTACACTTCCTGAGTAACTTGCCCAATGCTGGTGGGTATGCAGGGCCTTTATTCTGTAATAATGCATCGCGGGCTTTTGCAGGGTTATTTTTATGAATGTATCAGAGCTTTGAATGCCCACATTGTCAGCCAACATGTTAGAACTACATGGTTAGCAGAGCTGCTTCTTGCCGCACAGCATCTCATTCAGTTTTGCGATTCTAATATTAAATCTGTGATCAGTATCTGCTCTAAAACTCTGCTTGAGCATCCAAGAGAAAGCCTCCGAAACAGACAAATATGTGCAAAGAATAAATGTACGTGAATGTACTGCATATAGCATTATACAGTATAAATATGAATATCAAGTAAATCACACAGTCCTCACCCTGTGCTGTTGAGGTAGTTTTGACCCTGGCTGCAGCTTCTGGAGATGGTTGAGGGATTGAACCAGAAGGCAGGCCGGCAGTTCCCGTCACCGCGCCGCTCATATCCATAATCACTGTCAGACAACAAAGCACATGCACACGGCACCTGATCAATATCAGCATGTAAAAAGGGACATATTAGCATAGAGTGTGTTCCACATCCCTGTCTTATCTATCTCTTTATTACTGGTGACCAGGGGCCTTTCTAGCACAGGGACGCATCATTTTTATGTATTGATTAAGGCCACTGTTGACAAATGCACCACAGAAAAGTAAAGCAGTACATATGGAAACCCACCCTGGAGGGGGATTTGTTACCATACACAAGGATGACTAACTCTCACTCGCCTGCTAGCGTTTCCAATCAGACCATGATTTACATCTAACAAAGCAAGGTAAGCAAGTGCCCATTCTAATAATAGTCATGACATTGATTTATTAATTAATCACCAGGCCAGAACAAATAAACAAAACCAACAAGCCAGTGACTGACTAGTCCAGTTTGATTCTGTGATTACGATTCATTAACAAGCTGTGAAGGCAGATTGGTTGCACAGGTGCATATGGCCAAAGAGATAAAAGGTTAGCATGGTGTCTCAGGGACAAAACAGCCAAAAGCACATCTTGAGAGTGAGATTGTGTGTTAAAGCTAGGTGTGCACGCAGAATTGGGATCATGGTCCAGACTTTTCATGATATCAAAAATCACATCTCTCTTTTAATTGGTGATGTGCTTTAGTTACTGGGAGACATCTAAATATTAGAAGAAATCAATTTAAACCAGCAACAACAACAACAGCTTTGGTAGGGCTAGGTGTCATTTGAAGGTTTTTGATACCGGTGCCAACACGAAGAGAAACATGTTTTTCTACAAACCCTTTTTTTCATTTAAAACACTTCTCAATGTTGAATGTCCTAAAGGAATAGGTCAACATTTTGGGAAATACACTTCTTACCTTGAGTTAGATGAGAGGGTCCGTAACACTCAGGTGTCTGTATGGTACATATGAAGCTAGAGCCAGGAAGTGATTAGCTTTTCTTAGCAAAAAGACTGGAAGCAGGGGGAAACGGCTAGCCTGGCTCTGCTCGAAGTTTAACAGTAGTCTTGTTGTGACCATGAGGTTGGTTGAGGTCCAGCTGAGACCCTGTACAGAACGGCTTTTTTTTTGTTGAGATATAATGTTTTAATTAGTAAGCTCTAGAGTGTTTAATGTTAGCAGCTGAATTTCTAAACTTTGGAGAAAACCAGGCTAGCTGTTTTCCCCATTTCCAGTCTTTATGCTAAGCTAAGCTAAACATGTCATGATACTTAACGCATGGACATGAGATTGGAATCAGTCTTTTCATCTAACTCTTCCAAAGCAAGAATATAAGCTTATTCCCTAAAATGTCACACTATTTTTTTACATTAGGAAAAAAAGTGATACGAATGAGGGACTCTCCATATGTTTTCTGTAAGGTGTCATGCATGCTCGCTATGTTTCAAGGATGTTTAATGAGAAACTGCCAAAACACATGGAGTAGGACACAAGCATAACACACCTGTGTTTTGACACCTTTTCATTTTCTGATTTTATGCTTAAACAAAAGCGTCGGTATTTGACGACCTGGGATGAGAACGTGTTGAAAATATCTAATCAAAGAATTAGTAAACATGACTAAGAATCTGACTGAGCATCCAATGTCAACTTTAAGTACATGACCTGTTTTCGATACTCTGTGCTACATTATGGCTGGTACTCAAAAAGTATGGGGGTTTGATATCCAGCTTTAATCTTTGGTGAATCCGCCTCTTGTGCTTGTGTATATACAATATAATGATAGAAGTGCATTGTTTGCAGGCAGGTCTCCACCTTGCATAGCACCATTATTAATAAGTATTACTAAGTATGTACTTCAGTTCATCATGTGGCAGACTCTTCTCACCTCAAATGAAGTTAAAGGATTTGAGCTTCTTTCTGCATTGATGGTTTTTAAAATCCTCATTTTCCTCATCCTCATGCGCCAAATAATTCCCAGCAGAAAGAGACAAATCAGACTCAGACACAGAAAGAAAATAAAACAAACTTTACACTAGTTCAATGGGAACCAATTAGCACTCACTCTCTGACCTTCTACAAACACTATTTACATAACTGCTGTATGTTGGGATGGCTTTCTTCTGTTCCCTGTCATTACAAGATAAAAAATACAACCGTTAAGGATTTGCATACAAATTGAAACTATTTGCAGACTCCACATCGTCTCAACAGAATTACAAGCATAGCGAGCTCGCAGTCAAACGAGACAGACATTATGAGCAAATTGTGCAAAACGATCCAAAACTTATCAGATTCCTGGAAAACACACAATTTACAATTTACCAATTTTAAGTAAATAGAGTAAATTAATGAGACCATGAAGAGCATATGCAATGGATTCCACTTAAAGGGCTTAAATTTGGCTTCCAGGATGAAGAGTGGAAATGGTGTTTACAGAGCTCTGCTGTTGTCCGGGCTGCATGCTTCAGTTAATGCACTGATAATTCGCTGATCACAGAAGATGACACACCCCACTAAGGAATAAATCACCCACTTTACATATTTTCTGTCCCCCAGAAGTTTTTATTTAACAGATGTGACCATCTGTAACTTGTATTTTTTGTCTGTGTCAGTTCATTGCTCTGCTGAAAAAACACCTCTGCAGTATTTCTCCAAGAGCACCCATCCATCACGCACATTTTCTTCAAAATGCATCCACTTAATGGGTTTAGTAACAAATGTGGTTATTAGAAAACCATTAAGAAAAGAAAGTGTATATAAGAACATTATAGCTCAACACATCAGTGCTCTTTTCGAATCGGTGCATTTTGTTTGCCTGATTTGCACCAAATTCAGCTTATAAAGTTACAGGGTAGAAGTAGTGTGAGTGAGTTGTTTGTAGCTAAAGTGGGTTGGCTAGATCAACCTAGAGAGCCTATTTAAGTGGGTTTTTAATGGTAGTTTGGTGGATGAACTTGAAAATAACAAAGGGCTGCTGAATGGCAGCTGTTATTTTAAGAATGGACTTCAAATGGACTTCACTTATATAGCACTTTTCAACCTTAACGGCTCCCAAAGCGCTTTACAGATGGTGACGGAGAACTAAGGTGCTGGCCTCGATCGGGAGCAACTTAGGGGTCAGTGTGTTGCCCAAAGACACTTCGACATGTGGACAAGAGGAGCCACAGCCGCCCTGAAAGTCTGTTTTTTACTTTTACTTTGACATACAGGAGCTTTTGATTGGACATGGCATTTAACTAAATGACCTGTTGAGTCACATTCACACTGTTACAAACACTCACATTTGGCAGCTGCCCAGTAGAAAATAATTAAAGTCCTAACATATTCAACAATTCTAAAAAGATTAATGAAAAAACACGTCCTTTGAAAGGAGTGCTTCTACATGTGCGGCAGTGTTGGAGAACAAACGTTGTTGTTAATGAAGCTCTCCTTGAGCATACAATGGAGAGAAACATAATCCCCCTCGACGATTATGAAGAAAGGAGCTATTGTACAAAGGCACACATCATCTTACCATTCAAAATCATGAGCTCGGCAAATGCAGGACTCGGCTGAGAGGATTCTGGAGTAGTCATTTCCCAGCATGCAGTAGTTTCCAGGCCTGCGCTTCATGTAAATTTGTTTTTGTCCCATCACACACGGCTCGCCCTGTTGGCACAATAAGCACCGCAAGTACCATGAGTGATATTTCTTTTCAAGGCAGGAGCTTTAACAGTGGTACACATGCATGTATGCAACGCATGATGTTTTTATTTTCCTCACCTGGTTGTGCAGGTGCCAGGTTTGATAGTCTTCCTCTGTGCATTTCCTGCTGTAGATGGCCTTGTAGTCTATCTTGATGAGCTGCCATTCAGAACGGTGGCTGAAGTGTCCAAAAAAGCTGCAGAGGCAAATAACAAAAAATATGTAAGAGGATTTAAATAATGTGAGTTGACACAGATTACACTGTACGTTAAAGGATAATTCGGGTGTATTACAACTTGGGTCTAATTTTTGTAGCTTTGGCCTTCATTTTTATTGGTAAAAGTAACATTGTGCTACCCAAAGTAATTGCTTAGATCTGGCAACATGGCAAAATCGCTAATATGAAGTCAGATGGTTTGGTCCCGGTCAATCAAACCACACCCACACAGTCCTGATGTGGCAGTTTTTGAGTGTCAGTAAATATTAACTAAAGATGCTTTTGACTATGATTGTTGCTGATTGTTGCTTATTTTGTCATGACTATTTAATTTTATAAAGGGTTTGTACAAAGTCTTTGGAAAGTTTGGAAAATGCTTAATTTTAACCGTTATGTTTTCAAGGTTAGGAATATGCTTGAACTCGAATATACTCCTTGAAAAATGCCTGATTTTCAACATAACCTGGTGTTTCGTCTCATGGAAACCAGACATCTTTTAATGTTTGAAATGAAACGATCCCGACGTCATATGTGTTTGTTGTCTCTTGGCATTTATAGTAACAATTTAGATGTGATGATAAATTCTTCGAGAGTCTGGACATTTTTGGTTTAGGTACCTTGAAAGTGCTTGAAAAGTTCTTGAATTTTACTCTTAAAAAGCTGTACGATCCCTATTTATAGAGAAACATTTAAGATTTGAAGCCATGTTTTCAGGTCCTTTAAGATCTAACGACAGAAGTCCCATTATCAAGTGATTTCCTGATGATCAAACCCATTTGTCAGGTGACCTAATATCCACAGAGGTCTGACTAACAGCCTACATGACCCATTGTCTGCCCCTCAGAAACGTGGCTTAATAAAGACTAAATACCACAGATCTTTGACTGGACAACTTCCTTAAAGGTCCTCCATCTGTCTAGCCTTTCTACTGAGAAAAAATAACCTGGAGGGCTGAACAGAACAGAGAAAATACCATTCACCTTTCACTCAGCCCACAATACCCCCTAAAAGGACAGAAAAATCAACACCTTTTTCCATGTCACTCGTCTCGTTTTGGATTTCCTGGACTTACGTCATGATTTGGTTTTCGGCCCCGGCCTCCACCAAGACTCCATCCACAAACAGAGGCACAGAGGAGAAGCTGTGTTGGGTCCACTGCCTCCCCTCGTCAAAGCTGACCCTGTGAATGTGTGTCAGAATGCATTCCCATCACAAACCCAGCAACAGCAATGGCACGGAAACAGACGCTCTCTATTAGAGCCTGGTCAAAGGGGGGGAGTTAGGTGGGGATCAGGATGACTGGCTTGTCTCAACAGACAAGTCTCCGAGTCTCTGTGCAATTAGCTACTGTAGCTCTGGGTAAATATCAAAAGGCTGAGCATTAAGGGGATGTTTAAGAGGCAGTCTGTCTGGTTATCAAAGCAAAGATGCATAAAACTGCTTTCAGAGCACATGTCAAAAGAGCGATGTCACGGGTCCTGGGTAAAGTCTACACAGGGGTGAAAAAACAAGACCAGAATAGAACTGTTTCATGTTTAACTACAAAACTGCAGAGGGGGAAGGAGACAGCAACCCCCCCCCCCCAAAAAACAAAAAAAATGATTTGCAGAGCTTTTATCATCAGGGCCTGGGCTCTATTGATTCTGACAGCTTATCAACATCGGTGCTGAAGTGAGAACAACTAGAAGTACCTGGTTGTGACATGGGTAGAAATAATACTGAGGCCTGTGATTGGAAGACAGAACACCCCCCCCCCCCCATTTGGCTAAAAGCACTGAAAAGAGAAAAGGCGTTGACATGCACCAACAGTATTATTCAGGCAGATTCAGGCAGGGGAAGTGTTTAACTGAACACTGGCTGAGAAAGCAATACTGTTCCATAGCTGCTGTACGGTGGCTGTGGAGAACACACAGGCTTCTTTCTATCTGTCATTTCTTTTTTCACTTCCTCTACCATTGCACTTAAATTGGTTGGGAGACAAAAACCCAGCAGGCTACACTTCACTGGCTCTAAAAGTAATTTCAGAATTGTTGTAAAAGCAACTGTAGAACAGATCTGGTCTCACTTGGATTAGCTTGCACTGAGGCAAAGCGTAGGCACCCCATTTGGCAAAAGGAAGGCAACGTGTTAATGAAAACACTAAAAGGTGGGGGGCTCAGACTGCTGGCTGTTAATGATAAGTGGCTTGAAAAAAAACTCTCAGACTGCCTATAACTTTTTTTTTGCAAGAGCACAGTCAAAGTGCATCGCTAAATGAATCAAGTGTCACATATAATATATACTTGCTCGTTTTTTTGGGACAATACGTGTTGAATTAACCTAAAAATAGCTGTAGGAAATTGGAAAAGCAATTTTAGAAAGGAATAGTGTCCAAAAAAAGTGTCTAAATGGACGTACCACAAGTGTTTGGTTGGCACAGATGGCTGTTTGACAGCGACAAGGGCCCCTCCTTTGTCCAGAAACCACACATTGTGCTCCTCTTCAAAAATCTGAACAAACAAGCAGAAATTCACCCTTATAGTAGTGAAGAATGCATCAGGCAACTAAACCCCACCAATAATATCTCAGCAACCATAAAGATTTCACAACATGCTAAAGAGGCGTGCATATACAAAGCGTATGGAGGGTGGTATCGCCTTTCAAAAACCAAAAACTGAAGAGCACAATTATTATGAATGGATTTAAAAGCATAAATATAACCTCTGTGTAGCTTGTCCAAGTATGTTTTTCTATAGTAGGCATCTGAACAATGGAATAACAGTCTGTCCTTACATTTTTCCTTATCATAGCCTACTGTACTATAATACTGGGGCTAACTAGCGCTACACTGCAGTACAAAAACAATGCCAGTCCTTTATTTACATGTCTTCCACTTGGATCATTAATAGATGAGGATACAGACCTGGCACCTGTAGCATTAGCCTCAGTCCTTTAGCATGATATCATGTATGAAGCTATCTAGTACATATTTAAGACCCTTTTACAAGGTTCTGGTTTTAGCCAGAGTTTCAGCCGGAGACTGGCTCATTGTTTTCAACTAACTCAAGTTAATTTAGTTCTTGTTAATTAGATAGCTAGAGCTAATACATTCCGCTAGCAACGGTTGTCATTTCAGTTAGCAAAAGAAGCCGGCTTTTGCTTACTTCTGTCTAATAGCAAGGACCCACTGATCCACAAATTACTGTGAGTTTTGAGCTGTACATCTGGTGCTGTTATGATGGCTTTTTTCACAGCACACATTTTGACTTGTCATAATAGGAAAAGCACAGGCGCTACTAATAACATTAGCGATGGCTCCGTTCTATTCCAGTGTCCCAATAAGCCAGGACCCTGAAACTGAAAGGGCTAAATGGAATTCAGCCATCATTAATTTTATTATTTACACCTGTGCTTTTCCTACTGTGACATGTGAAAAATGGCACATGAAAAGGCCTATTGTAAACTGCATATGTGCATGAGTGGAAAGCTTGACAGGTGTTGCAACAGTAACTAAGGGGGTGGGGCTTAGTAAAGTATCAATCAGATTGTATAACAGACACCCTAATACAAAATGCATTTGGAAAGCCAGTAGCTGTTATGTCAAAGTGTTGTACAAGTCTGTCACTTGGCTTGAATCTTGTGTGTGAAGCTCACCTGTCTCCAGCTATTGCCAGCGTCAGAAGATGTGAACATGCCAACGTTGTTATACGACAGCTCTGCTCCAATATTTCCTGCAGTGGAAATGCCAACAGAATATGTGACACACAACAAAACTGCCAGATCACACAGTCACATGTGCTTCAAATCCATGCTGCCAATCACACCACGTCTGTGATTAATTTATTCCTCTGGCTTGTCTCCCAGATCAGCTTACTGTCTCATGATTCATGCGAATAATACAGAGAAGACCCTAGGTTAATTCCTATGGATGCCTGCATCATTCAGGCAACATAATGTGAGATGTGGAGGAGGGCGGGTGCCTCCTTCGCTTTGGCAGTTTGTAGTGTTACAACACAATGCCTCTGAAGCTTTTTCCTGCGAGTGTGCAGCAAGTGAACTAGCTTCTTTTGTTGATTTGCTCTTCTATCTTGGCCACGGCTCAGTAAATAGGCATGTGTTTGATCTGGATGGTGTTTGTCATGTTGGTGAGATGATCTCTGCACCATCTGACGTTTTAAAAGGCGCAGCGGGCAAAGTGAATCACGGTGCCAAAGCAAAGGCTCGGCCAGCAACACACACACACACACACTCCCACAAAGACACACTGTGCAAGCATGGCAGCGGAGATGTATGTTTATTCAGCATTCTCACACACCAAAGACAAAACAGACAGATCCAAAGACAAACACACACTCACGCATACACAGCAAAAGGCAGACTTTTTCTGCTGACACCACAGCTGGTGCTAACACATCTATTTTGTCTTAACTCATCTCTCTTTCTCTGCTTCAACTCTTTCAAATGCTCGTACACTTGCAGGCACACAGACAACAACACAAACTGTCGCCTTTTCTCACGCATACATAATTGGCTGGTGTCATCAAAGCAGGTAGACATGTGATCCACAACATGTTTGCCTGTGGAAGAAGTGGAGTCCTGCAGTGCACTGTGCCCAGTGTTAAAGACAGAAGCTTAAGTGAGAGGGCATGGAGGGGTCACATCGGTGCTGCACTAGCTAGTCTCGTAGCTGACTGGGAGGATCACAGCACAGCTCTTCATCCTCAAGCAAGTTGAGGGTAGAAAACGTGACTGTTTTCAAGAGAAGAAAGGCTTTATCCAAAAATGGATATTAAAATAAGCTGCTATAGTAGAAATATGGGTAACGCTTTATATTAAGGTCCTTGTAATAAGTGTTAGTTAACAGGTAATTTATAAGTCTTTATAAAATGCTTATTAACATTATGTGTTAAAAGACTATAAGTGGTAATAATAGCATCATAAACACATTTATTGTTAGATTAGACTTTTATACGCACTTATAAGAAACTTGTTAACATTTATAGACTGCTTAAGAACATTAATAACAGCCTTATGAGTTTCTTATGATTGCTTATAATAGCATTACATTACAGCCACTCATTCCAGGTGGGGAGCTGCAAAAAGCATAGTTAACTGTTTATAAATGAATAATAAAGTTTTTTAACCTAAAAGAAGAAAAGCTTAGTAAAGGCTTAACAATGACAGAAAGTTAGTAAGAGTTATAAGGGCCTTATTACCTAACGCTTATTACAAGGACCTTAATATAACCAAAATGGGTTACTGCCATCCTACAATTTTACAAAGTGGTTTTAATACGAGTTTTTTTCTCTTACCTGTGGCAACTATGATCCCCGGTGCAGAGCTCTTGGTGGAGATTGTTCCTGACAAGTAAGGGTTCTCTGACATTTGCAGTTGGAGGTGGAGTGAACAGAAAGGCTGCAGAAGAAGAAGAATAAACATGTTAAGATAAAAAGAAAAGAAACAGGTCGCATAGATGTCAAAATACTGCATATTTGTGTGAAAAGTAACACTCATTTCTGCCAGAAATGATTTTGTAGAATACACATCACTTTGTCTTAGTAGTGACATGTTATATTGGATAATTTTTACAGTAAATGTGATATAAATCAATCTTCTTCATATCCTATCGTTATGAAAATGATGAGGTCAGATCAAAATTGTAGAACAAAAACAAAACCATGAAAAAAACAAGCCAGATTCATTAGTCTACCAAAGAGAGCCAACTGTGCCTTCATAAGTTTTGCTAATTGCATTTAATCTGTCATTAATACAAAGAGCAATGGAATTTGCATTAAAGTAGGAAGCCAAGTCTCCAGGGCATGCACACAACAGAAGACAATTACATTTGCTCACAGAGCAGAAAAAAAACAAGCCTGCTTTCGTCTTTGCAGCAGACAGCGTGTCACTGGTGTAAGGACATCAAGAGCAGTGGGACTGAACAGGGTAATCAAAAGGAATCTACGGCAGTAATTAAAATGTCACATGAATGTGCAATCACAGGGAACCTGTAAGCCACACCACACGGCCCCGAAATCACCTCTTCAACAGCATGAAGTCCTCCTAATGTCTCAGACATGATTCCTCCTAACAGTCATCCTGTTAGTTTTAGTTGCAGGGAGGCTGTCTAATGAGGAACAACACCCCGTCAACACATGCAGTGCATCACCTTATCTGCCTAATTTTAAAGCACAATTTGCAATGCAGTGTTTATCATTCAAAAACACCTATATTAAAAACTAATATTAGGTTTTGCCACAGTATGACATTGCAGTAAATGGCAAAACTGAACTCTTGAATTTGATTAGTTTTGACATTGTATTTGAAATCACATGGTGTCTGCTATGCAGCTTTTTATGTTTTGAAGGGACTGAAGAGGTGCAGGTGGATTGTTGCATTGCCAATTCAGTGCCACTTTCTAATGAGGAACCCTATGTCAGTTATAAGCCATTAATACACCTTTCCATTTGTCAAGCAGTGAAAACGTCTCTAGTTAGTGTATATCCCATTCAAACATGAAAATGAAAAACTGTTACATGTTAGTAAAGTCAGTGTCTAGTAATCCAGGTCTGCAGTGGTAAAGGTTAATGATTTGTAATCAGTGGGTTTTTGTCCAGATGCCCTGCAGCTCTTTATCAGAAGGTCAGTGGTAGAGCAGTCCACTGAAGGCAGAACAGGTCTCCGTGGGAAAATGAAAGAGCAGCATTTGTCCCTTCCTTATTTCTACCACTGAGTTGCCCTTGAGCAAAATCCTTGATCCTTAACTGCAGGTCAGATTGTGGTTTTCCTGGGCCGGCACTTAACCTTGTTGTATCTTACCAGTATGCAGTGGATGTCGTTTCCATCCAGGTCAGTAGCAGGAGCCTGCAGGAGCCTCCAGTCCCGGCCTTTATTGTAGGTGATGTAGGTCTTGACCTGGTTGTCTTGCTTCTTGTTAGCAATCAACATGCCTTTAATCCCTGCCACCTGATGGACACAGACACATAACAGGTTGAATCTAATCTTTACCCTCTTCATGCAAACCAGCAGGGAGCATTTTATATTCATCTCTCTCATTACAGTTTAGTTCTCAGTTGCAGAGGAAGAAGCATACCCAGTACTCTCATCAGAAAGGGCATTTTGTGTATTGAGGTAGCAATCCTCGCAACACAAGCTCAGTTAAATACAAATGGTGCGCTTATCCTTTCTTGCTGCGGCTGACAGTCTGGCAGACACCATCAGCAGAGTCGGCTGCATTTTCTTACACTGTGCTAAGTGCTAGCTGTAATTATATCCTTACACATCTCAGCAATCCAGACAGTACAAAATGATGACCGCTGATAAGTGATGCCTTGTCTGTTTTCTAAGTCAGTCTAAATCCCCCCAAACACACACACACACCCCTACATAAAAACACACTTATACAGACACACACTTCTCTTCCAAAATCCTCCCTGCTAGTTGTCTCTCAGGGATTAGACATATTCCCCAACTAAACCAAAAGCGTGATATGCAATGGAAAGGACAGAGTCACTCCAAATAGTTGCCATAGTGAGGGGCTCCAGTTGGATGTGTTCCCCTCCCTGAAGGGCCACGTCTGTATAAGTGGCACTAATAGGCAGCGCATCTGACATTGTCATAGAAACATGGCACTCAGGATGGATGCAGCTAACGAGGGTCCTCCCGTCGTTATCCAACCCAACCTGTCAATCATTGCACTAATTATTTATTGCCTCCACCTCCTCTATCACACGTGCGCACACAAAAACACACACACACACTTGCAGGCAACAAGGAGAACCACGAGTTTCCAACAGCATACATTTCTCTCTATCCGTCACTCACCCCACCCACACTCTACTTCCTTGACGCCAAAGTGAAGGACACAGACATAGAACTCTATTCTACTGCACAGATTACTCTTAGCGGTGCAGCATTAAAGGAAAACTCGCACATTTTAGGAAATGATTTGCCGCCTTTGTGCAATGAGGATTTAAAGCAGTTCTGCTATTTGCTGAAAGTGAGTAGAAATGAAAACGAGAATGAAGCATGAAGATTGTGCTGCAGCATGTGATCAAATACAGTGGACACCCAGCTGGTTTTTAATAATCTCCGCTACCATCGGTGAAGCAGTGGTGGAACAGTGCAAAATCTTAAATTTAATATTTTATTTAGATACTTCTCCACACAGCCTGTTTTCAGGCAGAGGACACTGCACACCCCTGAACCTCTGCTGAGATCTACCACCATACGCTCTAAATAAACATCTCTATTTGCTGAGACTGTATTCGGCACCGGACACTGTTGACTTAGTCCTATTATCATACAATAGGGAATTCTTAAATAACCCAGAAGGGAGGTGACTTGATTGGTCAGCATTTACTGCACATGGAAGCTCTGTGCATGACCCTTTATTTGTATTTCAGATAAATCTAAATTCAATTCAATTGAGTTTTGCGACAGTGGCAAGGAAAAACTCCCTTTTAACAGGCAGAAACCTCGAGCAGAACCAGGCTCTGGGTGGGCGGTCATCTGCCTCGACCGGCTGGGTTAAATATAGCTCATAAACTCATAAGAACAATAAAAATGATGGCATCATCTCATATCACAACACCAATATAAATTCATTTTACTGTATCTGTGAAGCAGTGTTCCTGAAACAAATCCCTGTACACTGATTGTACTTTACAATAAAGCTGCAAGTAACGGTTATTTCCAATTCAACCAATCTACAGTTTCAATTATTTTCTAATAAACGTTTTTTTTTCTTGGTTTCAGCTTTAGATTTTTAATGATAGAAAACAAACAAATATCAAGAGCTGGAACCAGATAATATTTGGGATTTTTGTTTGATATATGATCAAAATGATTAATCGATTATCAGAATGTTTTTGATTTTTCTATTGTCTGCTTAATGAAGTAATGAACCAATTCAGCACTGCTTTTCACTTAAAGCTTCAGTCATTGATATTTGTTTGTTTTTTGGCCACTTGGGGGCAGCAGAACAAACTGAAAACACAATAAAGACACATTATTACCGTATAAAGTTGTTATGGTGAACATGTTCGCAAAGGGTTGCCTATTTACACGTCAAGCACAAACAAAGCAACATTAGCATTCATTTGGAGTCATGTTTGACTGAACTGATGAATAAAAGTCCAATATTCACTCTCCTTTAAGCTCTGTTTTGGGTTCAATCACCTCTTAAAGGAAATATCTTGCTCATTTGCTACTAAATGCTCTGCTATGTTCACCAGCTAGTCGCTAACTTTGTCTGCTGTTTTGTGCTGAGCTGGTAGCTTACCGTGAGTGCATCAGAGCTGGAAGTGGGTTTGTTAAGACCTGAGTTTGCGGGGTGTCAAACAAAGACAATGAGCTAAATGACGCTAAAAAGGAGGAACTACAGAGTTGGGTGATAATTCTCTGTGATAATTCTCACTACCAGTGACCCCATTTACATCACACATAGTAATTTGATCCAGTTAATATTAGAAATATTGATTGGTTTAAACTTATTCTGTATTCTACAGAATGAAAGCCACCATCAATTTCACTTTTACAGATGGTTTTGAATAACTCTAAACTCAACCTTTTCATTGTCGTGTGTTAAACTGGGAAAACATGATCAAATTTGTGTATAAAACTTTTCATGGTCTGGACTACCAGAGGGGATTGTAAAATACCATATAGAAAAAGTACCTTTGGGCACTCAGCCTTTTCCTATTGAGCAGCACATACCTGGAACACTAAACCCACAGAACTAAAAATCACATCCCTCAACTCCTTCTCCAAATCTATAAAACAGTGGTTTCGGAACAATCAAACATGCTGACATAATCTGGAGTTGTGTTTATGTCATTGTCTTATGTACTTTTTATATGCCATCAACCTGCCAGGGACTGCAGATGAAAATGAGCCTGTAGGCCTAAATCTGGCATATTTACATGATGGACCTACAGTATGTGCTCATGTTAATTAATGTGCATTGTAAACATAAACCCTCTGAAAGCACTCTATCCATCATCCTGAACTGAATGTTCGCATGAGAGGAGCAGGGCCCATGCGTCCATAGATTAAAACATGGCTGCCAAACTGAAAACGTTGCTATTCAGTGAAGATGGAGCATCTTTATTGAACAGCAGGGAATCGCCAATTATTGAAGCAATTTAGCATTCTACAATTTATTATGTGGCTCATTTGTTGAATCAGAGCTTTGTGGGTTTAAGCCTGCTGGTAGGAAAAACACAAACATGAAGGGCCATATGACTCAGAATCATCCAGATCATCTAACACACTCCACTGACAACAATCCACTTCATGTCTTCAATCAGTCATTCAGAACTGTTCATAGCGAGGCGAGAGAAAGATAAATGATTTTTGATACAGTGAACCCAAGCCAATCAGAGTGATAATTGTCGGAGAGCCACCTGCTAAACCACCTCTCAGATTGAAGGGAAGTTTAGCGGGTGATGTAGAGCCCTGATGTCAACAGAAAATTAGTTTGCACAACAAAGGCTCATGATTACAGAAATTGCCCTTATCCAATCTGATTGACAATGAAATAATCCTTCTAATTTAGGAGATAATTGTGCAATTTTTGGTGTGGAAATAGCATAATTGATTTTTGGGAGGAGGATGCAAAGAGAACAGAGGCTGTTTGGGAAGAGACATGACTTCTAAGTGGAGGAACAAAACAACTTTCACATACTTTACTGTCTCCCCTCTGGTCTGACTGGCGCTGCATCTTCTCTCTGGAACATTAGGTCTGTGAAGTGCAGTTTGTCAGGGTCTAACAGCAATAAATGGGATGAGTTCCACAGCATATCTTCCCCTGTGTAATGGTTCTGATGTATCAGAGACAGCAGTGTATCATCTATCTCTTGTTTAGGTTCTAATCAACAACAGAGCTGTGACCGTGTAACAAATGTAATTAAAATGCCTTATCTCATGCAGCATGGTGAAATGCCTTAACTACAGCTGCATGGTAATAGGAGCTGCACACACCCTCGGAGCCACACATACTGTGCAAGAGGAGTAATGGCATTGTTAATTACCACACCGCTGCCACTGCTGCTAGCCAATATCTCACTTCCTTCACTCTCTGTCACACCTGCCAGTGTAGGAGCGATAAACTGGGTTCACCAGAGAGTGGAGAAAGAGGGAATTCTACTTTCCTCGCTAGTAGCTAGCCAGTAAGCTAACAAGGTCATTACAAGTCCAGAGGTGCATGGCAGTGAGCCTCTTCATACTGTATATGTCTGCTGTCAGGAAGATGGACGACCACAGCCTATAATGCAAATGTATGCATTATTCAGACAAGTAACTGTTGCACAAACTCTACAGGAAGCAAAACAAACAATCCAACCCCATCAATTGCAGTTACTTTTTTAAGCCATTACCATATGAAAGAATTACTGTCCGACTCTGCAGTTCCCCTCAGCTCCAGAAAGCATTTTAGCGTCATTCAGCTCATTGTTTTGGTTCACTCTCATCGCTCTTATCAACCACATTTCCAACTGCAGCAGGCAGCAGTTCCAACTGTACACTACCTGCCCAGCACCAAATGACAGACAACTAGCCTAACTAGTGAACACAGTGGAGTATTTAGCAGCTTAAAAGCCAGATATTTCCCTCAGGAAATAGTTGGTGGAGACCAAAACAGAGCTAAAATCATCAGGTGGCCATAAACATAAACATAACTCCAAATGAATGTTAATGTTTCACTGTGTCTGCTGAATATGTAAATAGGCATGTTTACCATATCAGTGTAACCAGGTAATATTATGTCAGTGTTGTCCATACAGCTTGTTGCGCTGCCCCCATGAGGTAAAAAAATCAATGAATGTATGGCTAATAGTGTGATCACACCTTTAGCACACCTTTAAAATCAATGAAACTATAGACCATCATATTAGGGGGGAGCAGTTGGATCATATTGTGTTATTGTATCTTACACATTTCTAAAAATGACTGATTCCAACCAAATTGTAAGTAAAAACTAAGCAAATTAGTTATTAAAGGTTTTTGTCTGATGTTATTTAATGCACACCAGATGTACCAGCACTACATCGTATACATTAAAATACATTCTTAGATTAAATCAAATCTTAAACTATAAAAAACATTTCTATCCAAATTAAGTAGTATGACATAAAATAGGACCTGACCTTCATCAGCAGAAAATTGACAATTAAAATGTAATTACAAGTATGAAAAATGAATGCCTACAGTCATAAATACATTTTTGATTAGTACAATAAGACACTCATAACTTAGATTTAGCTGTTGCCTAGTGTTACTCCCTGTATTAAAGGAGTATTCCAGTAATTAAGTATTACATACTTTTGGGGGACTAACAAGAGACAGAATAAATTAAGAATGGTCAAAATCAAAGCAGCAGAGGCCAAGATATCCTGACGTTTAGTTCCTTGTGTGGGTCAAACACCGCTAGATCCTACTTTTCCCATAATGCAACTTGATATTGTCTTTTTTGTTGGACCCTGCTTGCCTGCTAAATCTTTACATGTGTCAAACTCCAAGCCCACAGTATGTAACGCAGGTTTTCCATTAAGGGGTTATTTTGTCAGACTTCATAAAGCTCCTTCAGAGCCACTTAAAGGGAAACTCCAGTATTTTTAAACCTGGGCTCTATTTTTACATATTTTGGGGTCTAAATGACTAATAGTTACCAAAAGTTTTGGAATTGGTTCAGTAGATCCTTGCAGGCAACTGCACCTGTGAAAAGTCCGTCCACTAAAAGTTCTTGTTTTTGCCACTGACTCTGGCTCTAAGTGTCTGACAACATTATGGAAAGGATTCCTACAGAGGCACACCGTTTGAGATCCTTTTTGTTGAACCAGAAACAGAAGGCTCGCTCAAGGAAAAGTCTCACTCTGAAATCTCACGAGAGGTTGAGTTGTTGCAGGAAGAAAGACCTGTCAATTGACACAATCCTGTGTTTTAGTTTTTGGTTGGCAGGGAAACCTTTTTGTTTACATTTTGATCAGATGCGGGCCTTTAAAATGTGAGGTTGTAGTATTTGTTCCAAGGAAGAACATACTGCAGGGTTTTAGAAGCCATAAAATTCAGCAGCAGCAAAGGAATTGTTGGGTCACATAATCCTGTTGATGCACCTTTCTGAGATACTGTATGGTCATTTTGTGCAATGGGACACAGAAATGTGAATTTATTGCACATTTAACCACAAGCTTTCAAAAAAAACCTTTTTGCTTCAGTGTTTGTGTGTTGGCATATATGTGCTGGTACTTCATGGCAGAGAAAGTAATAGTCTCTAACTTCCCATAGATTCAGTCAAAGAAAACCTCACTGTATGTATACCCCCAGGGTGACCAATTTCATCAGGTGCCTACCTCGTACAGGTCCAGCATCTGGTTCCCTCCGATGCCCCTTGTGGTCTTGACATTTTCCATGGCCAAGGTGAAGTAGATCCCTTTGGTGTCAGACAGGTAGAGGTTATAGGTGTCATTCTGGTTCCACTCCTGAACCGCCGCAAATACCTGCTTCTCATCAGTGCTGACAATGTGTAAATCCTATCAGGGAGCAGGGAGAGATTAAGAATTATGACTGGAGGCGGAGAGGTGACGGATTAGAACACGCTGACCCTGTGGGACTGGTCATGAGATCAATGCTGCGGTGTGAATATAAATGCTTGACGACATACTGTAAGGCGTAGTTCACGCAGGGGCTCACTCTGAATGTGGTACCATTACACAAGTATGACTTTAAAAAGGACAGTATGCCAGCCTTTAAGGGAAAAAACAAACTAGAAAAAAAGCTAGTAACAAAACTGTCGCTTAATGCAGTTTTTTAACCAATCTACATAAATTTCACTGTTGTGACAGCATCAAATTAAAAAGCTTTCAGGAATAGGAATGGAAATGCCTAATTAAGTCTATGATTAATTAACACTGTGAAGTTCTGAAATTAAAACAGATTTCTATGAGCCAGAAAGTTAAAAAGTCAAAATACTTGTCAGGCTAATTTTGCTGCAACTTACCTTGGGCAGAGAATATTTGGGTAGTTTGGTTTGTATAAACGAGTCTCTCTTGTAGGACACATAATAGGTGGCTCGTCCTGATGTAGGAACCTACACATGAAGCACAATTAATTTCATATATGGAATAACACATACAGTGTTTCCCTCTATTATCTGGACCTTTGGTTCTATTTTATCTTTGTTTTAGCAACATTATACTTCTCTTTCATTTTCACTATTTCGTGTAGTGATGGAGCTTTGCTGCTGACCAAATGCAGAGGACACCTTGTATCAAGGCCTCATGTGTAACCTCATATCATATTTTCTCCAATCAATTAAAGTGGTGGGTGAAAGCGCACATCAATCTCTCCCTGTCTCTTTGTCCCGCTGGTTTTCAAGGCGCTGCTGGATACACAGGGGTTTTTTTTTTTGTACGTGGCCATTTATAGCAATCTCCTGGCTTGCATTCAGAGGGTGCTGCCCTCTCTAGGTGTCAATGCACTTGGTGGTTTCAAAGTGGACTTTGGTAAATATCTCGTAGGACAATCAATAGTCTCATTATTCTTTGTCAAGAGAAATCTTTAAGTTGTCTAACCAAGCCTCATCTGCCAGCTAGGAAAAAAAAGTCATCTTTAATGGTCTAGACCCTTTTCAAACACTCCAAGCTGTTAGTTGCTAGCTTATGCAGCAAGAAAACACAGGGCTGGTGGGTGTTGGAGAATTGTCATTAGCCTCAAGGCCATGGAAGCCAAGCACTTTATACACATACACACACAGAGAGACTCACAGAGCAAAGTGAGACTGCAGCTCCATAACCCATTTTTTCATATCGATAACGACAAGAAATTCATTACAGGAAAACCTTCAAATCAAACTTGGGGCTCTCTGCTGAAGAGAAGCGATATCAGTATTAATGTTGTATGACAGGGCTGATTCTTTTACTGATCTTGTAAGTGCTATGAATGGCTCAGAAGAGAGAAAACAAGCTCTGAGAGGAAATATAGTGGCCTATCAGTGAGCACTGCAGAACAGTTCCACATGCAATCGAGTGAAGGAGCAGGAGATCGATGACAGGGTAACCAGAGGCGGTTTGAACTTTAAGAGGAATTGGTATGATTGATTTTTCTCCCCATCCCTTTCAGGATCTTTCGTCTGTGACGTATATGTGTTAAAATGTGGGGGTGCGAGAATTGAAGGGGAGGTTTAGGATGAGTGCCTGTGAGTTTACTTGAAAGGCTTCGGAGAGGTCAAACAGGATTGAAGGTTCTTTGGAGAACAACTCTATTTCTTTGTCTAATGTGTTGCCAGGCCAGTAAGTCTTCCGGAGGAAGGACTTGCCTGTAGGTGACTCAGGTAAGTAGGTTTCTGAAAAATCCCTGTTTTCTACTGAGTAAAACATTTGGTGGGATCAAACAGCAGGAAGAATACCATTACAATACAACTACAACTGCTACTACTGAAAATAATAATAAAAGGCAGAATTTTATTTTAGTGATTCAGGTTTAGGCTACAAGGTTTGCACAGACTCATGTCAGACTGTGTGGTGGACTGTGGAGAGGTGAGGGGATCAGGGTGTGGAGGATTTCATAAATGATGGTTTCTTGTTTGTTGTAACAGTGTCAGAGAAGGTTTTTCGAGGACTCGGGTCATCTACTCTCTGGATCAAGAGAGTGCTGTATAAGGTTAGGAGCAGCTGGTTCTGAACATAGTGAAGCTTATCTGAAGATTGTTGAAGGTGGTGCCAGCACACTCTAACCTGTGCTGGTCTTATAGCCACCTTTTGAAAGAAGATGCATTTAGAAGCGTTGAAGAGGAAAGCAGACATGTAACCAGATTCTTTTTTTCCCCTAAACACAGTTACCGAAAACACCTTTTAACAGACATAAATCACCACAATAAATATTATATATTGGTATATACAGTATATTGGTGGTGTTGTTACTACCCATGTAATTATGCTGACTTTTCGTGTTGACTTTTAAATGTATGAAACCTTATTTGCACAATGTCAAAGTAAATAATATTCACGCTGTAGAGAAAATTAAAATACAACCCATAAATTGCAACTTGGAATTCAGGACATTACCATTTCAGATTTTTCTGTCGCACAAATCATGATTAATATGACACACTGGGCAGTGGCTAGGATGAATATTAAAACTAGACTGGCTTCACAGAAAAACAAAGCACAAATGTTCAGTTGAGGTAAAAATAAATGGATTTTTCCGTCTTTCGTTTGTGCCAAGCACAGTCTTTTATATAAGAACCCTTGCATAGAAAATATATCTCTGAGTTGGTGGCAGTAGTTGAAGATAGTAAAGAGGCAACAAGATGGTCTAATATTAAACCTGCCTAAGAAATATTTCAAATGACTGTGTGATATAAAAGGGTCTCGAGTAGAACAAAACCTACTGACAAATTAAAACCCAACTCTCAGCTCTGAGCACGTTTTAGTCACTTTAAGCTTCTTTTAGCTCATGGTTTTGGTTTTCTAGTCAAGACATAGCCTGTATTGTTAAGTTTCAATGGTCTCATCAACCTCCATAAAAATCCAATCCTTTTCCAGCAAGCACATTTCTTACAAAAACAAGTTATAATGGCTCCCCAATATAAAAGACACGTTTTACTCAGGGTTGATAATACTACATAGCATAATCCATCATGTGCCACGTAGTAAGTGGGGCTGACTGTTTAGAGCTGTACCTGTATGAATATGTAGTCATCTTGAACCACCAAAGAGCTGATGTCGATGTATCCAGGGAACGGGTAGTTCCTGTTAGCTTCTGTGCACATTTGAGCTCTGCATGTGACATACTGCACATCTGTCACATAGGAAGACATACAGAAAGCATGAGAGGTTTATGACTCTACTAATTTTAATATGCTTCTTATAGTACATCTTAATATATAGAGCTGCAGCAATACCTTATCTGTAACAAGTGAAAGGGCATCTTTGAAAGGTAGCCTCAATTATATAGATAAAGTAGTGCTCAAAAGATATTTATGTGTCTTACTTGAACTGTGTTGGGTTCTACTCCACCCCTCTATTCAGTCTGACATTTTCTCTGACTAATTTGTGCCTCTTTCTAGCACCGGACTTACAAACATATCCGCCTTTCAATCATCCCTTGGTTATACGAGAAAAAAGCAATGCTTGCAGTGCGATTCTGACATCACAGGCTGGCATAAACAGTTTCACCTTTGTGACCTATGGAAGACCTTGGTGGTACTGCCATTCAGAGTTATGGAGCTGACATTCAGCGAGTGAAAGGAAAGAGAAGAAAGGCCATATTAATCAAGAATCATGCACTGGGTTTATTTGCGGAGCGAGCCAGTGCTGTTTCCCCGGGGACACCTTCTTTTCTCCAGGAGGAATTCATTCCTATAGAGACCTGTTCATTACTCCTCTTTGATGTGTATGTGTGTGTGTAGGAGACACTCACTTCCATCTGGTGTATGAGCCTCCATGTGGACCAGATCTGGCTCCTTGTCTAGGCCCGAGACAGACCTTAGAGAAAATGACAGACCGTGGAAGAATACATAATCATATTGACAATGAATAGAAAGGGGATTTAAGGAGAAAAAAAGAAGAAAAAAAGACCAGAGAGTTGTAAGTGCAGACAGAGGGTGGAACAAGGATGTAGCAGAGGCATTCTGCTCCATTTATAGCTGTTTCTTTAACTTAGTAAGGAGAATACAGAAAAGTTTCCCACATATTCCAAATGCCACATTATGGCGAACACATCCACAGCAGCTCTAGGCTTGTTCCCTTGCAGCAAAATGCAACAATACAAAGAAATACAAATACAGTCTCCTCACCATTGACTGGGTGGTGCAGGGCCACCACACTCTCTGACTATGAGTATATATCTGGGTAAAATCTTGCCTTCCTGCTCATTTCACTGCTTGTGGATTAGACTGGATGGGTGCAGCTTTCCCATTGTGGTGATATTTCATATCCCTTGGAGGCTGATGAAGCCATTGTCTAAATGCAGCCAACTGGAGGCCTGTCTAGCCATTGCTAGAGGCCTATCCAGTGTTTAGATGTCCTTGAAGGGGCTTTGGCAGTGAAGGGCAAAGCCAGGAATGGATTATGCACATTATTTAGGATTACACCATGATGGCACAGAAGTAGCTCCAGATTTATGCAAGTTACAGTGGATATAGCCAACAGCAATCCCGGGCACACCCCAGTCACCTCAGAGAGGGGGAGAGGAGCAATGAGCTGGAACAGATCCGGGCCTACGTTTGTGATGAGTGTGCACTTTCAGACATATTAGGCACACTGCAGGGGGAGTGAGCTGCAGACGTGACTGAATGAGAAGTGACAGGGACGTCCCGGATCCATTATTAGTCATAGCTCCTCATACTGTACGTGAGCTTCTGTATCTGCGTATGAATCTGGAGGAAACCACTCCCCTGTCCTTCTACTACAGATGAAAAAATAAATTGTATGTGCAATGTGCCTGATATGAGCAGGGCGTGTTTGAGAAATAAAGTGGAATGCGACATGCCCTCAGACGCTGAATGCAAAGTGTGTTCTGAAGGAGGAGATTAATCTCTGCCTGATTGTATCAAAGGGTGGAAAATGTGCAGTATTTCAGCAGCATCACCAGTCAGTCACACACCTTGTTGTAAGCCATCACTATCACTTGCTCAGTCGCGCAGAACACGAGCAACAGTTTCTGCATTCCTGAGCAAACAAAACTTTGGAGAAGAGGAATGGAGCTGAATAAAAAAGAAAAATGTAAAAGATGTGAAAAAGGATGACTCACCAGTAGAATCTGTTCGGCGTGACGTGTTCGTGGATGAGCTGCCATTTTCTTCCAAAGTCCACCGAGCTGTACAACTGTGGAGATATCACAGAGAGGGGAAAAAACTCACTCTTGTTAGCAAGACGAATGTATGTTTCCACATTGGTCCACCTTCTAATTAGGCTGGCTGATTTAAAAGTTGTAACAGTGACGAGCGAGCTTGAGACATGGCTGGATAATTCCAGGGTGGAGGTTAGTCTGGGACTATAAAGCATTATCGGGTGAGATAGGCTGACATAGCCCTGAATGGCTGTCATCATTACCAACTGGCCATTAGCTACCATATTGTCACAGATATAGGCATCTCTATTCCCCTCTCCCCTTACAAATTAGAGCTATAGGTTTCAACAAAGCACTTTACAGGAACAATAAATAAAAACTGAAATACATATGACATTAATGTGGCCGCTTTAAGCTTGATCAGCAGATAATTCGGTTTGATCCATTAGGTTTTAGCCAGCTGCTGCTGTGTTTCTTCAGAACGCACTCAAAACCAACAGTCCTACAGAACTAGAATGTTCATTTCCTAAAGAAAATGCATGTGAGAGCTGGAAGTTATTAGCGGCTGCTCCAGCAGCAATTTTTGAAACGGTACTCTTCAACTAGTGGTATTAGTGCTGTACTTCACCACTGAACATAGTGAGTCAGCCAGAGCAGGGATTTGAACTGCTGACCTAAACAAACAAGATGTATGGACATGTGCTCTAACCACTCTGCCACTGAGCAGCACAGCAGCTTTGAAATCATTGCTACTTTTGAAAAGATCTTTATAGTGACACACCAATTAGGAAGTTCAGCTGTTGTAATCAATCAAACAATTAAAGTCAGCTGAGGGCTTGAAGTAGGACTGCATCACTGAACACAGTTGCATTATACTAGTAGTAGATTAGTAGTTTATATGTAAGAGCAATGTTATATGCGGAGGACTGAGAACACTCAGCCTTGCAATCTTACAGGGAAAGCTGACTTTTAACAGGGCTGAGCCACATAGCCAGCGAGTTATCCCTGACGCATGGAGCAGAGAATCACATTTTGTTGAGGAAAAATTGATTTGTCTAAAACGAAGCTTCTAGGTCAGAAATCTGAACATTATTAGTGGCAGGAGGTCTTGCAGAACGTGAGGATGTATAGTGTGTGTACAAAGTGTGAAGAGAGAATCTGTAGTTTTAAAATTCGCAAGTGTGAGTTCCTGAGCTCCTGCAGTCAATGAGAGCATGACAGCACTTTCCCAATCAATTAAGGTTTAGACCTCAAAAACTATAGGTCCTATTGGAAATGTATTTACCTTGTGAGAGAGAACAGGCTTGTGACAACATTTTAAGGTATAATATGTGCTTGAGGAGTTAAAACTGTGGGACTGAGAGCGTTTTCAGATTTGTTTTCTGGTCTAAAACTCTGCTGTCCACTCATTCATTTAGGGAATTCCTCCCATAGACTTGCATTATAAATTTTAACACTGGAACATGTTAGAATAAAGAAACATAATAGCACACATCTCCTGAAGAACATGTACATTTTGGCATTACGACAAACCGTGCAGCACTAGATAGATGGCAAAGAACTGCAATACAATAAATAAAGTATAAAGAGTGATGATAGTGGTGATCCGGCTCTCACACTAATGAGTGCACATGAATGCAAGGAATGATATATAGCTCAGTTGATGTGAAGGTGTACAGTATGTAACCAGTGGCCCAATCGCAATGTACTAATTACATTTTCTGGTAATTGATTAATAACCCAGGTGCATTTCTCAACACTGTATTGTTTGATGTTGTAGAAACAGCTCCCTTACACCTTGCTGTGCCTGTGCATTATAATTTCCTTGCAGTGAGTGAGTCTGTGGCCCCAGTTGAGCTCTATGCTAATGTTCCCACTTGTTGCCTTTTATCACAGCAAATCTGACACTTACTCTGATAAAAGGATACACATTTGTCACCCACTGCAAATTTATTTGTCAGCTTCGCAAGAGAAAATCTATCTATGTCTGCAGGTGTGTTTTCCATTAAAAACTGCATTACCAGTGTTCTCAAAACATGCACAGCAACAGTGCCATGCATAGGCAGATTGTAGCAATAATCTGCTTCTCATTTGAAATTGCCGTGATTCTTTGGATTTCACATGGATGTCAAACTCTATCATATGATTGTTCCATCACATAATCAGCACTTGAAGGCCATGTGTCTCTTTTGGCCATGGATCTAGTGTTAGCTGAGAGCAAACATTTGTCTAAACCATTATGAAGTTGAACAGACTCTAACATACAGTATCCATAGGCATCTATTCTACAGAAAATGTGATATTCGGACTCGTCCAACCTCAGTAAAGAAAGGTTCCCACCGGAGCCTTTGGGTCGGTGTAACAGGGTGACAGGCAGGGTCCCTCATGACTTTGGACAGTGACATATGACGCCAGCGGCCAGGCCCAGCGTCTTCTCTCTCCATTCATCAGTTCAATGACATCTTAAATTTTAAAGCTTCTGAGCTGTCACAAAGTAAGCTTCATTCGTTTCCCACTCACTTCGATAAATCAGAAGTGCGGCCAGCCAGCTGCCACGGCACCGATGGAGTCGGTGACAGCCTAGGGAGCCGACAAAGGACGGGAGCTCAAATGGTGATTGAGGAATCGCAGAGAGCATGTTAGTTAAACTCATCTATTCATGCTGATGGTGGTTTTAAAAAACACCTGGGTTGCCCTGACTTGAGCATCAGGTTGCAGGTAATGTTGCACATTCAGCTGAAGGTGCTGTGAAATGTAGTATGTGGACTTCTTAGTAGTTTGTAAAGTCCAAGCCAGATTTGTGTAGGGTAACAACGAGACCAGTGTTCATTTTGTCAATGGAAAGTATGACAAAAAATATTAATTGATGTAAAACATGATGAAAAAGTATTCTAGGTTGAGAGGCTAAGCCCACCCTAAAGTGAAATCCTAAAGCTGCCCTGGTTTCTGGGACAAACCACAAAAACAGGTACGACAACATTTTTACTATAAAAAGGTAAGCTAACGTGAATGTTATCGTGTTAACGGTAATATTAACGTTACTTTCAGTTGGGCTTTTTTTGTGTTTTATGCTATCAGTACCATGTCAATCATCCCCTAGAATTCCGGCAAAGGAATATTACTGTGTTAATGTTAATCGGATGGCTTAGTTGCTTGTCTCAAGCTAAAATCTGACAGCTGACAGTATTTTGTGTACAGTGATCAAGTGAGCAACTATAGCTTCTGAATATAGAAGAGATCCCATGTAGCTGCAGTAATGCCAAGTGACCAAGAAAGACACTTGCGGCCGAGCCACTCCGCCGACCTGAGCAGCGCGTGACGGCGACCTCGCTGAACTGCTGCGGCTCGCACGTGTGCGGTGTCCACCCAGAGAGCGTTCCTGCTGCGGCGCTGCTGCTGCCAGCCCTATCTTCCTACATTGGGTTTTCCTTTGATAATGGCCATCAATAAGAGAATGTTTCATTTCATTTCATCATACATTTCATTTATATTTAGTTTAGACAGTAAGAGGCTTGTGCTCAATTGTAACTGGGGAGTTAAAAACATTTTTTTCATTTTTCTTCATGTCTGTGACATATTCTACAGATATTGATATTGAAACTAAAACGCAAAAGGTGTGAATGTTGCTGGTTTGATGTCAATATGACTATCAACAGATCATTTTCACTGTCTGTTTTTGCTGAGAACCGTGCGTCATGCAGAAAAAATAGGCGAGACACCGAATCTCTAGATGAGCAGCGCTGTGAGACTGTGTGGCTGCTCTGACCTGTTTACATGGGCGGCAAAATGAAAAGCAAGAGGTTCCATGACGCACACGGGCTGCTCAGGTCGGCGGTGTGGCCCGGCCATCAGTGATGGCTAACAGTGCCTTTTTCGCAAACCTTACAATAGACGAGAACAACAACTGTAACTGAAGAAAGACGGCGACTGATGCAGCCTCAGAATGCTAAGAAGACATACAAAGTAAATGTCTTCAGTTTTTGTTGACTAAAACCAACATAATCAAATGACTAAAATGTGACTAAAACTAATGACTACATTTTTGTCGAGTGAAACGCTCATATGAATAATATTTCTTACACAGAATACCTGAATGATACATGCAAAATACTCTGCCAAAGCTCTAGTATGAAAACAAAAACATCCAAGGATCAAAAAGGCCATTCCACAGAGTGAGTCAGCCTCCTTATCTCAGGAATAATTCATGTTAATCGAGATACAGGGAAACGCACTCAAACAATGTTCACAAAAAAGGTGCGTCAAAGCCAAAAAGAATGTCTCACTCTGTGGTTTAGATCAGAGTTGAGGTCTTTGAGGGCTATGTCTCACAAGAAATTCAATCCTGGCAGCGCTGGTTTTATCACATTTAGCCATCAAACAATTTAAAGTATGCTGCAGGCATACAGGCATAATAAACAGGTTTTGTTTCAGTAGTCTTAGCTTCGGAGTTATGCTGGGATATTGGATTTCAGCATATATGTATAGGGAATAAAAAAAAATGTACGTATTGGTCTACATTTGATTTTCTTCTTGTAGCCTTAACTTGTGCTTTGCAGGAAACAAATGTACAAACAAAGGAAGTCAGGTAAATCAAACACAGATGGGACCCAAATGAGAAATGATTTGATTCAAACTCTCACAGGAGAGTTCACACATCAACCATTAAAGATGAATTTCATGAAGCCTTTTCATGACATGTTTTTTTCTCTTTTCATAGGTGTGCGTGAAATGCTTGGGGGAAATGTACATTATTGCATTTGATGTCGCTATCCAACTATTTAAAACCTGGTGTAAGTGCACTTTTGCTCAAGATGAAATATGAATCATAATAAAAAATAAATGACTGCTCCACAGTGGCTTCCTACCCTTGAAATCAATTAGAAAAAAAGGAGTCTTAGTGGTGGTGGTGCTGAGACATGTCCCCTGTGGACAGAATAACATGGGTTTTCAATGTTCCAGGAAAGCCCATACTGCTCTCCCACACATAACAGAACAGCTGACCCCGCTGCTAGCTTTCTGCTGCAAATGACCACAAGCTACTTGTTAGCTGTAAGGCTACTGTACCGTCTACCAAATCTACCGACTGTCACCAACAGAACTGGCTAAGATCATATTCATGGTGTTCCTTGACTCTCATTGTGAGCTGTGAAAAAGCCTGCAGTGAAAAGGAACGAAGTGAGACAGAGAGACAAACCGTTATTCTCACAGCAGATGAAAAAAGGTGGTGGACCTGTGCAACCAATTAGTGACAGGAAGCCTATGTGGGACTGTTTTTGACCCTGCAAATGCCTGTTCCCGCAGGAGTGGAAACCATTACCAGATGCACCATGCTACTTCCGCCGAGATTCTGATCACTCATGCCCACAACAATGTTCTTCATTGACAGTCTGTCTGTTCCATTCTGCAATGAAAATAAGACATTATGGATTTTGCTTGAGGCAGTGGGAAGTTTCCCATAGCAACAAATCCAAGCAGACACTGAAACGTCACTCTTCAAACTGACAGTGATAACGTTATTGTGTAAGAAACAGACTTGTAATGTAATTTTGTTTAAATTATATTGTAGTTTAATTGCATTAAAGGGAAGGTTTACCCAAGTTACAAAACAAGCACATTTTCTCACTTATCTCCAGTGGTTTCTAGCCATGGATTGTATTTGTGCAGGTTTTAAGAAACCTGTCCCTGATTTTTCTGCCTCCACCCCAATACAATGGAGATTAATGGAATTTCATTAGTGCTGCCCACAGCATTGAAAAATCACATTTAAAAAAAATCAACAGCAACATCCCCTTCCATAAACAATGTACCAGTTACTCTAGATAATCCATCTACCTCACTGTCAGCAGTTCTCACACGACTTTGTTAAACTAAATAGTTTGTTTGGTTGCTGTTGTTTTTATGTTCTACACTTGTTCAGTCTTTTTATCGTATCATCTGTGAACTGCACTTACCTGTATGAAAGGTGCTATACAAATAAAGTTTGATTGATTGAAGTTTGATTGATATGTCTTTGTTGGAAAGTAGTTCCAACAAAAACTGTGCACATTGTTGAGGCAGAAATCTTAAAGATGGATATCTCAAAATCTGGACAAATAAAACCAAAACTATCTGCATGGCTGGATAACACTAGACGTAAGTGAGAAAATGCTTGCTGAGGTTGTTTTTGGTAATTAGGATGAACCATCGCCTGATTCCAGACTTCTGAATCACTGTCCATGTGTTTGATTTTTTTGTCGTGCTTACTGAGTGCTGTTTTCTCACCTGGAAAACAACGAAGCCAATCAGAGCTTTGTAGGCAGGAACAAACGACCTATGTGGGTTGGAGGACTTGTTGGGCAAAAAGGATCAAAATAACATCCACTCCCAACAAGAAATTGGCTAACATGAACAGGATGTCCGACTGAATTATTAAGACAAACAAATTCAATCTGATTATCAGGCAAGGTGAACCAACCTTTTAATGTTTAATAGAAATGTATCTATGGACTACATGACTGGTCTAGTGAGAGACAGCCAGGAAGAGAGAAAGAAATTGGACAGAAATATATCTGGTAATGTATTTATAGGTATACACTTTACAGGAAGACCACTTCTACCAGCATTAGAGTTCCGAACCCTCAACATTTTTGTTGTTTCCCGGGATCCCAATAATGTTTTAGCCTTCCGGCCTCATTTACAGTTTGCAAAATGAATGAGTTGATCAGCAATGTGACTGAAAAATGAAACACAGGCAAGAAACAGGAGGTGCATACACTCAAGAGAACTTCCTCTTACTGAAAGAAGTTTTCTACAATCTCTTTGCATCAAAATATGGCTCCTATTTCGTCATGGCTTTTGCCCTGATGTTGGGATAATGTGTGTAACCTAGAATAACATCTTTTTTATGACACACTGCAGTAACAGAAAGAAAAGCATAGGTTTTCTGCCTTTTTTCATTTGCACAGTTCCTTCCTCAGCATTGCAGCGGCAACATTCTGCCACCCAGAATAGCTTTGTGCATTAACATCAAAGCACAAACATCTCCACCAACACATAAAAGTTCTGGGAAAAAGAATCAAGACTTGGGAGTTATGGAAATGATAACTGCCGCATTATAGGCCCCTGTGTCCCACACAATTACTATAAGTCACTTTTATAACTCCTAATTAAGTCTCCTATAAATTCTTGATGCATCTATGTACAGTGCTCTAAATCAAACGGCTTCTGTTGGCTTCGCCTTGGCATATCCCATATGGGAGGCGAGAGGAGGACTGGTTTTATACCCCACAATTTATGGAGCTGCAAAGTACACAGCAGTGGAGATGATCCTATGGAAGGAGGTATAGGGAAAGGGCTATGCAAATGAACCGGCTGGATAGTTTGCCACTGTATCTCTACAGAAAAAAATCTGTACTTTCAAGAAGTCAGTTGAACCCAAAGAGAGCATTGTTCTTTTCAGATTGGCATTCTGAAACAATTACTCAATTAATTGATTAGTCTATCGACAACAAATTAATGAACTAGTTTGACAATGGATTAGACATTCTCTTGTTGGTCCATGTGAGGGCTTGGTGGCTGGTTTTATATCTGTTTCATGACATTTGAAGATGTCACCTTGGAAATTATTAAGAACAATTTTTCACTATTTCCTAGCATTTTATAGACAAAACAATTAATCATTTAAACAGGAAAATAATCAGCAGATTAATCGACAATTAAAATAAGTGTTAGTTGCAGCCCTAATCACAAGCCATATTAAAGTAATCAGAAAACAGCACTGGGGCAGAAATTCTCACCAGCACAAATACAGAGGGTTCGTTTTGCAGGAGCTGTACCTCTAGCTCTATTTGATGATGGGAGGGAAGCCAGTGAGGGATCAGGTGAGTTCAGACAGCAAGTTCCTGAAGCTGTCTTATCTGTTGAAGGACAATTGAAACCTGTTTGACAGAATAATCTTAACTCAAGGTCCACGTACTGGCCTTTTCCAGACTTTCAACCGCATGTACGGTCTACATCAGCAGATGGTGTAAGTATGATTATTTTGTCAAAATCCTTGTTCAAGGTCAAGAATGAACTTTCAAGCGCCATTTAGACCTAGCCTTTCATAATTGTATAATGACAGACATGATCTATTCTGCGTAAATAGGGACCATAATTTACTCTCATATCATACAATAATGACCCTTTGAAAGACGAAAGCTTTCATATGAAACGACAGCACGTCAATGGGATTATTATGCTTATAACAGTTATTGACCTCATAGTGCATGCTATTAAACTGAGACTGTAGATTGATGTAACAAAGGCTGTTAAAGTGCATAATGCAATTATTTCTACAGCTAATCACAAATGGTCCACATGTGCTCATGACCTTTTATCACATTATAAATGCAGGATGATATTCAGAGCCATATTTTTCATCTACAGTTCTTATTATCACAGTCTAAATGTGCTTCTTCTATCTTTTATATCTAAAAGATGTTTCACAAAGTAAAAAGCACACTGCAACATGAACTCGGGTGGGATTTCAACCACTTGTTGCTAGTAGCATGCTCAACAAATTAAAACATTATCCCATATGATTATCAGTGTCAAACACTAATGTGTGCCCAGTCAAGTCTAACAAATGCATTCCCTCCAGCTCCCTTTTGCTCGCTTTCATCCTGCACCACCTCTTCTGGGTTCCCTCAGTGATTCCTTGTTGTTGTTCATGTAGCCTTAATGATAGGCAATCACACAGGTACCGTGTTCATCTGACCCATCACTATAAAAACATGTGCTTAGAAAAAACATATATATATATAGATCTCAGAGTGGTTGTTTTTAGGGTTCATGGAAAATTCCCATAGTGCTTTTAATTCTAGCCTGCCATGTACTGTATAGGTTGACATGTACATAAACCACTGCCTCACAATATGTAATAGTAGCTTGCTTCAACCTGGGTCCTAAGGCAATCATTCTCCTCTTAGCAATACTTATGCAGTGAATTGCTAAGCCCATATGCATGAAAAGGAGCCCTATTATCTCCATTGTGCTAGCAAGTGCACTGTCTGTATTGTCCTGATCATGTGTTTCAAATTAAAGTCCATTAAAAGTACCCTGGGAGGGTGGGCCCGCCGCAGCCCGATGGAGCGCAGCAGAGCTGTCGCAGCTCAGGACAAGGGAGCCGAGCACTAAAGATACCTGCCATCTGGAGAGTCACTGACTTGAGAAATACACTGCAGCAGATGAGCAGCCTTTGTGGCTCGAGCCCAACACCACCTTTCAGACAGGGGCAAGAAAGGGCTGGAAGCGGATCAGTTCAAATAGATACACTGTGACAAGATTTGTAGGCAACATTTTGGCTTCTGAAACCTTGTGTTGTCAAAAATGACCCACCACTATGTTTAACTGCAGAGAAAACCCCCGAAATAATCTTTTATCAATTTGAAATTTAATGACTTTTCATTAGACAAAGTGAAACATTGTCTTTGTTCATATTTCCATGAAAGCTGTACACCACCAGGGTACAAAGATTGCCTTAGGGTCATTTTTGACCCGGCAGTTATAAAATAATTTACACATACACAATGAGATATTGTGCATGTGCAGCATATCCCCTCCATGACCCCACACATGACTCAAGTTCACAGATAAAATTAAAAAAAGGTTCAGACAAAAAAAAGACTACACAAGGGCTAGGAACTGCACTTTTGAAGTGATGGTTACCACACTAGTTTTTGTGAGACGATTTTTATTTCCAACTGTAATTGCATTTGCATTTTTTCTGCAACAGCATGTTACACAAATTACATGCCCTGTGCTCTCTTTTGAAAAATCAGCACAAGAAATGGAGAAATGTATGTTTTATGTTTTTTGGTTTCATGATATACCAGTCAGAACAATTCTTCACACAGCAAATCGTATATTTAATTAGTTTAACTTGCAGTGTTTGTATAGAGAAGTACGTCGCCCTTCTATCTTGGGTTGACAGTGACTCTGACTGACAGCCAGGCAACAACACCACACAAAAAGAGCCTCAGACTTTGAACTGCAGCCCACATTAGCTTTCTAGTAGCTAACGTCTCCTTTTCCTACTACAAGAATTGACACACGTCTTGTGTAACACATCAATTACCATAACACACCGTAGCTTGCTGAACAAGCCACAATGAACAGCCTCAAAACACACTTGCTAAAGTCAACATCGATCGGTTTAGATGCTAACAAAAAGCCCTTTGTCTTTAGCTAATAAGCTACAGTTGGTTACACTCACACACATCTCTGTGCTCCTGCTAGCTCGGCTGTCAGTCAAACACAAACACTGGCCCGCCCACTCAGAGGCTTAGAGGAGTATTTCTGATGCATCCCTGAAGACATTTGTTTCTTCCTTTATTTTATAAAAAAATTAAATTTAATTTCCAAATCAATTTGACAATGATGTTTGACTGTGAAAGGCATGATTTAAGAAACAGGGAAATAAGCCACCTTGTATATAAAGGTGGTATATACAGTGGGGCAAAAAAGTATTTAGTCAGCCACCAATTGTGCAAGTTCTCCCACTTAAAAAGATGAGGGA
>LKNJ01001204.1:83878-102555 GCA_002120245.1 Maccullochella peelii | reverse complement strand
ACAGAGGGGTGATCATCAAGGTCTGGTCAATATCTGTTTAGCTTAAGCAAACAGTCGGGCTCAGAAGGGAGTCAGATTGTCTAGCACTTCGTCTGGGGTGTCTCACAACCGACACCTTTTAGTGGGGTGTAAAGAAAGGGACCTTGGGAGATGTTGATTCCCTGCTAGACCAACAGGTCTGGCAGGCTGTCCCTTTGATCTTCTCCAACTACAGGCCCCCCTGTGGTCCGTTTATACTCATCTCTAGTAAGCCCAAAGGTGTGTTCACTATACATGTCACATGCCATTCTAATGGGAAAATTAGTTAAAAATAATTATAATTAATAACTCAATTAAATCTTTCACTCTTCATTTTCAGAATTAGAGCTCAGTTAAAATTTTATTTAGATTCTGTATCTAAATAAACTATATTTTGTCTTTTTAGATTATTTTTAAATTTAATGTAAAACATCATTTACATGTTGACGTGATCCTGGAGAGGTTAATTCCCATCTGTATATTTTATTTGTAAAGATTAAGAAGTCTTAGCCAGGCTACCACAACTAAACTTTTTTTCAAATCTTTATTCATTGAATTTCCAAACAGATAATTCATTAATATAAAACACAGCAGATAAGGGGGAAAAAAAGTAGCAGAAAGGCACAAAGACAAAACACCTATTAAAAATAAAAGTTGTATAGTTATGCGGCAAATATAAAAATATATACACAAATGTAGTGGAGCACACAAGAAGAAAGACATAGTTTAAATAAGTTAACTAAAAATATAGAATTTGGCCTCTGAGTTAGTCTGGAAATCACAAGTAAACCAAACTTAACACTGCATTTATTGACTTTTTATGGCCACTTTGGGGCACAGCAAACACAGCATTGATTAAAGTTGTTATGATGAACATGTTAGCAAAGACCCTATTTACATATCTAGCAGACACTGCATAACATTAGCATTCATTTGGAGTTGTGTTTGTGTCCACTGACAAATGTAAGTCCAATTTTCACTCTCCTTTTAACTTTGTTTTGGTCTTCACCAACTACTGAGGGAAAAGTGTGCCTCTTTAGCTGCGAATGCTCCACTGTGTTCACCAGATAGTCGCTAACTTTGTCTGTTTGTCATTTGGTGCTGAGCAGGTAGCGTACAGTAGGTTTATCAGAGCTTTTTGCTGAGAAAAACAATAAATTGATGGGCCGTAAAACAAACACAATGAGCTAGAGACACTGAAATTCTCTGTAGAGCTGAAGAGAACTGCAGAGTTCTCTGTGGGTGTCACTACAAATGACTGTTCTCACATACAGGTGATCCATTGTTAATCCAAACATTGATTATAGTCTAACTAACTATAACTTCATCTATGAAGTCGCCAAACAATACATTCTGTACCTGCTCTATTGACTGGAAGACTGAGGACTGATTTATTTTTTAAGCCTTTAGTGTGACGAGCTAATGCGCTCATATCCCCAGTCACTCAAGTGCTGTCAGTGTCAACATCGTCAGTCTCCTGCCTGTTATCAGTGTCATTGCTCTGCTGTGTAACCTGACATCACATATTCAAGTCGTTGATGTTCCAAGCTTTGAGTAATTTCTGCTAAACTAAAACTCATTTGAATAACACTAATTTATCTTAAATATGGATTGCAGCTTAACAGTGTTTTGATTTCTCATTTTCCTAATAAAGCTGGTAGGAGGGGAAAAAAAGACAGCAGCCTCTTGCTCGCTTTGTCACTTTAATTCATCTGTTATCTTCTGAAAGACTTAATAATACTTCTGTGACTCAGCACTCCGTTCTCTAAAACAAACAACATGCTCCAGAGCTGATGGGGACATCCAATTTAACTGCCATCTTAATGGAATCTATAATAAGCACAGGGGTACAATAATGGCAGAGCACTGCATCTTCTGATAACACAGCAAGCATCAAAACCCCTGTGATCACCAAACAAGTCCAGTTTTTTTTCCCCTCAGAGGAGCGAAGAACAAAATGTCCAGATGTGATTGTCAAGTTGCTGGTAACGCATTCCCTGTGGGCTCCTCACAGGGGGCTGCCTCAGCTCTCCAGCGGCCCTCATGCCATATAGAGGTAATCTGCAGTCTGCAGCACTGGGGCTTCTCTGCATTTCCTTCCATGCTTCTGAAAACATCCCCTGACTTTCATTTCACGGGCACCTGTTCCCTCATGTGCTCACGGCGGCAGAGTCAAATCACGAGACTTTGATATAAGCACTGGGACCAGAGACTTGTGATTCAAGAAGAGAAAGAAATGTGTGCTATATGACGAGCTGCTCTGGTGGTGACATGTGGAGCCGTGTTTCACAAAGACAAATTTGTGCCGGTGTTTGTCATCTGAAGTGGCCGCCTCAGTGTGTTACTTTTGATGTGCAGCCGTGACATGAAAATGATAAAGCAAACAGTCTATGTCAAGCCAGGGCCTGCTATGGGAGCTACAGGGGCCACAGATGGCTTGATGAGGTTGAACTATGTTGTAGAAAGAGAGTGTGCGTACATCCTTCTTGGATCTCCTGGAGGTCAAAGGTGGAATAAAGCTAAATGAGTACATGAAGCTCAAAGAGTTCTACGTTTTTTTCAAAGCGAACAAAAAGGCCCGAGCCGTGGCGCGACGCATGCGACAGCCTGATGAAACGATAGCGACTTTGGCTCCTCAACAAATATTCAAATGCGATTACATGAAAGCCAGAGGAATGACAGACAAATGGACACAAATCGGGTTTCATTTGTTTACTCTTCTGCAATTGTGTTAGGCACCCCCCTCCTGGCTCCAGAGGTAATGATTGTGGTGGGACCAGATTAAAGGCTGTAGTCAGCTGTTTAGTGGGGCTCTGCTAACAGAGATTAGCGGCAGCTGCTTGGCGACAGACTTGGTGGGAGAAAAAAAAAGAACCCCATCTCGGCAGAGGGTTTCATTGTCTCAGACCACAACCACCTTCGTGAGTAAGAATCCTGACAACAGGAGGCAGTATGAGCATGGAGGATTGGCAGGCTTTGTTTTCTTCAAGCCACATCAAAACTCAGTCACCAGCTTGTGGCCTTTCTCCTGTTCTTCTCTCCCCCTTCCTTCTTGGTAGCGTACGCATGGCGAGTCGTTGCAGATGTTGCCCGTAATGATGCAGACGGCACACACAGTCATACAGAATGGAAGAGGAGCTAGCTGAAATTAGTAAAAATTACTTTCTCATTACCTCCCTCATTGCTCCTGTAAGTAGTCTGAGTTTCCGCACGATTAGGAGAACGAGCCGTGAAGCACCGGGCCTTACCGCACTCTAACACACACACTCACAGCTCACACACATACCCACTGAGGGGAAAAAAAGTAAGCTAGTGTTAGCTTTACTTCAACCATTCCTACAACCCACACAAACACTCATCACCTCATGTCACCTTTCCACTAATCGCTGCACAAGCACCATGTCAGAGGCAGGAGGCTATTAGACTACATGTAGCTGTGTCATGCTTCACACTTGGCCCTCACCTTCTCTTTCTTCTTCTTCCTTTATAACTTTAATGTGTCAGCTACTCAACCGTCAACCTTTCTTGGGCCTGACGGGAGCTAATTATTGCATGAGCTTCAATGAATGCAGTGCGCCCATTTGTCCTTGTCTGAATACAATCAGACTCTCTATTGGCTTAGTTCTACAAAGCCTGGGGCCAAATGCATTTGAATAAATTCACATGGTGAAACTAGCTGTTTGGCTTGCAGGTTATTATGCGTGATATACACAGGCCTATGTTGTAGCCATGAATGGTACCAAAATGCTTCAATACTTAAGAGTAGGTTCTTTTCTTGTGGGGTTTATTAGAGGCATGTGTATGCATGTGGGCACTCAGAAAGAGAAAATCACTGATTTGCAATAGAAACATGCGCTGCAAGAGGCAAGTGAAATTTCTGATTGTGTGCCCGTTCTACAAGCGGCCAAAGCTGGAAGCTTTAAAAGGGTGCAGTTGGCATGGCGGAGTAATGGATCACTCGAGACGGTCCGGAACAGTGGTGTGCCAGGATCGCTTTACACGAAACCCAGGAACAGAGAAAATGCAATGTCCGCACAATGCATTGCAACAGGAAACCCGGAAACTGGTAGCTTGTGAACCACAGACAAAACTCGGTTTGCTCCTTTTTATAGGAATGATCAGCTTATTCCCCCCCCCCCCTTTGTTCTGAGTACATGAGTGAAGTGTAGCAAGGTGTGCTGTGTAAATCTAGGACATGGCAATACGCCCAGGAAGGTGTTGATAATATAATGAGTCTCTCTGTGCAGAAGAAGATATGAATTAGAGAGTGAAAAAAAGGTGTCCATCTATATTTGCAATGTGCAGCATGTTCCTGAGCCACATTGATTCTTTCACCCTGTTATTCATCACTGCATGTAGAAAATGCAAAAAAACACAGCTATAATCTTAATTTCTCAGTTTAAATAAACCAGATATGCCCCCTTATTACAACATCAGAGGAGGTTTATAATGTAATCATACTATCAGGGATTGCTTTGGAAGACTTTGACCTGTCAGAAGCTGTGAAACTGATCTGTTTATAGAAGCAGGGAACAGTATTACACCCTCAAAATTAGACTTGTTCTCCAGCCAAAAGCTTGACTGTGACTATATGTAGGATACACACGTTTTAGCACCTATCCCTGGCTGCAGGACCTCATACAGTGTCAGATGTGTCATCCCCCCGTTTCTTCCAACTGCGTGGTATTTCTTTCCGCTGTGCCTGGTGCCTTGTAAAGCATCTCCCAAAAATAACTTCTCCGCTGGAATGCTGGAATAGGAAGGAATTGTGTTCATCCAGTTAAAATTATCTCCAGTCACTCTCTAGGAACCCACGCACTTCATCCCAAAATACTCCTGCCTTGCGTCACGGCTGGACCTTTTTACATAGCTTTAGAGGGAGAAACTGATGCCAGCTCCAGCAGCCTGTGCCAAGGTCTCATGGTGTGGAAACTGTGCCAGCTGACTCCCCTCCATGTAAATGAAAAGTGGCTGTTTTTTGTAGTGTGGGTCATGAGGTTGAGTCAGCTGAACTGGACTGTTGATCTCTGCTAAGAAAGCTGTTTCAACATCCAGCTGTACATGTTCTGTTGGGTAAAGCTCGCCATGTTGGGGCATTTGTGTCAGCACTGTGTCACATGATGGTGGTGATGTAATAATAGAGCCCTCCTGCAACATATGTTATGCGAGTTACGCTATAACGTTGTAAAAATGGATTGCACCAGACAAGTTAGTCACAACGTAGAGTCATGAAAAAACTTTGCACCTGCTTCGGGGAGCAGGTGCAAGCCGCCTCTTATTGTTGTCATGGCGGAACTGTTGGTTAGAAGAGCCAGAGGAAATTTTTCTTCAAGGAGCACATTTCCTGTGACAGACTACATACGTTAACATTTATGATGACACTGAAATGCTGTCGAGCATTGTGCTATTCAGTTAATGTGACTGGAATTAGACAATGGCACAAGCGTGATTTTATGCTGCATTCATTTGCATTCATTCAACTGCAGCTAGCACCACTTGGTTGCTTGTAACAGAAACTTTTATCTGTTTAGATGCTGACTTGAGCAGAATCTTTTCGCCAAGATGGAAGTTTTTCATGCACTTTTGTTGTTGATGTTATTTATGACCGTATTTATGTGTGATACAGTAAATACCTCAGTAAAAACTGTCAAAGTACAACAGAAGCAGTTGAATTAGTTTGGTAATGTTAGACAGACAAAACTCTTTGTATCATAAGTTAGTTAGTTCACACACGGTAGCATACATTACGTCCTATATTGGTCTCTTAATTTTTGTCACCAGTTCTCTTCTACTTTAGGTGAATGATGAATTAGATGAAATGTCACCCTTTGTTTCGATTATGCTGGACTCAATTTAGATTATAACACAAGTACTGGTGGTGCAAATGAACAAAGTCACTAGTTTAGTGTGAAACTAGTCTCACATAGCCCGACCTATCTTCACACTTCGTTCTAGCGCTGTGCCAGCGATGGAGAAAGGTCTGGCTGAATCCATTATCATTCTGGTATGGGGGGGATGCTCTGGCTTGTTTGTATTTCTTTAAACCAATCACAATTGTCTTATGCGGCACTCAGCCCAGAATGCAGCCACGGTGCCCTTGCAAAATAGTCTAAACAGTAACATGCAGATAGCGGAAGGGGAGGGGAATTCCGACTGCAATGGCCAGTGGCGGACTTATACCCACGGTCTACTTCCTGTGAGCCAGACTAGTGTGAAACAAACTAGTTACAATGTAGTTAGTATTGATTTTACACTCGAATGATCTAACTTACATTTGCCTGGTACAACAGGCTGTAGGAAACCAGTACTTTTAAACTGTGCTTATTAAATACTGTAAAAAAAAAAACTAAAAAAAAAAGGTACTTCCCACACGTATTATTTATGGTCTGGCATCGTCACATCTATCTTTCATTTTTTAAAAGAGGCATCTGTGGTATTCCCCCAGTAATTTTGTTTTCATAAGAAAAGCCAGAGCCAATCTTGGTGTGGCTGTGGGGGCCTGCAAAGACGCAGGCCCAGACAGGCCCGGGAACAGCTATCGGGCTTCTGCTCTGGCAGCTGGCTTCAAGCAGTGACCAATAAATGATGGTCATTTTTTAATTTGCAATAGTCTTTCATTGGGCTCGCCGTGGGGGTATTGTAGAACTGATGATTTAAGACCATCCTTGATTACCCAGTTGCTCCCCCAGCATTCACTACATTCACTCACCTGGGCCTAATTAATTTGGTATAGATCAGATTCTTTTTTTTCTTTCTTTTTTGTAATTAATGTAGCTCCAAAATCTGAATTAGACAATGTTTCCAAATTGTTCTCAGTGGATGGATACACTTGGATACTCAGTAAGTTTAAGTAGCCGTTATCTTTACCATTTAATGGTAGATGTACAATCACAGTGAATGAACATAGTTATATTGTATGTTATCTAATCAAGATGGAAATGTGTGTGTGTGGAGAGGAGGGTCTTGCAGATTACTGAGGAACAATAATTGAATAACCTGCACACTAAAATGTATAAACTGTACACATAACATAGATAAGGCGTTTTATTCCACAACTGCAAGAGGAATTTTTTTAGTTCAAGTACTGTATGTCAGCACACTGCTACCCTGAAACTGATCAAATCTCTGACAGCTAGACTGACATTTCAGTAGTGCTTTCAGGCATTACAAAATGAATCCTCACTCCAATAAAGGGTGGGTCAAACATAATGAATCTGCAAGCTATCTACAAGCTATTGATACTCAAATAATCTTAACCTGCAGGATTACTCGATCCTGTCTACATGGCAAGTTATGTCAGTATTAATCTGCATTATGAGGTCACTCAAACAAGGTTGACATTTTGCCTGCCTGTATCGCCTCCCTGTCGCTTTGTGTTTGTGATACCAGCCTATGTAAATAAGGGAGCTCTGCTCTTCTGTTCCGCCTTGCCTCAGAATTTGTTTAGGATTAGAAATCTCATTTTGCCCCGAGCCCTGCTTGCTTTAGATCAGTCAGCTCATCTGCAGATCTCGGAGCAGATAAACACTGCCGTTCTCCGGGCCTCAGCGTTTTTTACATTCTGCAATTTGCAGAGAACCAGTATGCTCTGTTCCTGTCACATCACAGGCCGGATGGGGGAACGAGTGGCGGGGTTGAGGCGGCGTTGGCACACCTGCAGGTCGTGACAAGTGTGCAAGGCATGGCAGAAATAGTAAGCGCTCCGGGGGTTATCTACCTAATTTCAAATCCATTCTGGGAGGAAAGCCTGGGCGCTATTCCCATCTTTACAGAAAGATTTAGAGCGAGTCAGTTGACAGGGCAAAAAGGCAAGGACAGCCTTTGTGTGGGAGATGAGTGACAAAATGAGTCATGGCCGTCAGTTAGGTTATGGAGTGTGATGAGGAACAAAGACTGTAGGCCTGACAAAGAGCAAAGCTATTAGACCAAATCCCACTCTAACTATCTTCACCACTGGACCTGGATTTCAGATATTGTGTAGTGACAAATTAACTTGCTCTTTCACAACATAATTCTTTATTACTGAGGGAAATATGGGCAAAGTTCTAAAATCTTGTCAACAAAATGAGCCACAAAAATGCGAGACAAATTTGAAAAACATGATGACTAAAGCTAAGGTTGAGTGATGTCTCCTGCAGCTTTTGTTTTCTCACACTTCCCAGGTGCTGTCATGCGTGGCTCCCCAACACTGTGCCAAGCCCACGTTGCTATTTCTGGGTGCAAAATATGGGAGTTACACAATTTTTCTTTCAGTGGAACAAGTTGCACAGGTTGCACTCAGGCCCTTCACCTTGCCACCATGCAGAAACTGAACTGGAAGGGGTCCGGGCAGAGCACTGAATGTACTCACTTTGTACGGCACACCAATCTGTTGGGGTTGAGTCAGAATGGCCACCCACGAACAACTTCCTCTGTATCAACGCAAGCTGGCCGCTTGCTGTGAGACGTTAGCCGCTAATCTACCATAACGGGGACTGAAAATGAAGCAGACCAAAGAGTGCCGAGGTATTAGCATTTGAGCGTACCGTGCAGGAGGAAAAGCTTTTTACCAGCCCACTGCACCCATATGGCATTAGCACATAAAATGCCACTGTTGACATTTTGGAGGCTCGGTGCCTCTGTAAGTGCAGGGCATCGATATTAGAGTCATTAGAGAGGGTACTTGATCCCATATTGATGGTGAAACAGTCAAGTGCCACCCAGCCAAAAGATTCTGAGGTTCTGGCATTATTTCTGCTGTGTATAGGCTGATTTTCCATACTGAGGGATATGAAGCAGACTATGAGAAATTAAATGACAAGCCAAGATTGTCAGCCCGAGATCCACCTACCCTCAAATACCTAATATTTCTTTACCGTCAGTATGAATTCTCATATTTATGTGGATTTATGTGATTTTGAATTTGACCACTGCAGGATTATACCACTGCAATCATTACTTCCTCTTAGCTGTTTGAGACATGTCATCCCGTTGCAAATCCTACTCTTGATAGAAGCAACAAATTAAAGCTGCTTAAAGGTCAGTTAAAGGTGACAGGCAGTCATCAGCAGCTCCCTGGGTCTTAGTAGGTATGCTATGTATTGATTTTAGGTTTTCAGTGCAAAATTAAACACTATTCTATGGGGTTTTGTCTAATAAATATATCATGGTGATTTTTGTGGTCATTTGGAAATCATCATGTGCAAAGATTTCCAGCACTTTTTTTTCCATCAACATCTATCGGTAAGAATTTCAGGAAAATTGTCTCCATGGCACAGTGCTACATGTATTGTTAGGAAAAATAACATGTAAAAGAATTAAATCTTTTTTTTCCAGGAGGGCTACAGCTCATATCAGCCATCCATCTTGATTGTAGAAAGGTTGTTTACCCAAACGTGAGTTGCTAGAAAACACTGCATTCCCTGGAGGCATTATGTACCTAAAATCAACAGCTCTTGGTTCTAGATAACAAGACTAAATCTGGAAAGCTTTTTTGAAGCTTTTTCCCCAGAAATATGTCCCTCCCCCCATTTTGGGGGCAAAAAAACAGACTGACTGAAGGTTAAACCACACCGTGTCAAAATGTGACCTTCTGTTTGTTTTTATGATTCCAGTTTATCTTATAGTTTTTAAAAAAATGTTTAATTTAGAGGCCTAGTGAAGCATAAAATTCCCAAAGGCACTATCCATATGTTCTCTACCAGGCTTCTCATCCTGACCAGTCAGAGTTTGAGTTTGAGTAAAGTTGAAGTTGTGTGGATTGGATGGATCAAGGCTTTTGTAGCGCTCACAAAGGTCTGAATTTACAGGGCGGGAATCTAGTAGATTGGTGACTGTATTTAATAATCTATCAGTAGATCTTGTGTTGTGATTTTGCTCTATATGGTCATAAAATTTTGTAGCATCAGAAACTGATCTTTTTCCATTGATCAGCCTTGTTCTGAAGTAACAATCTTAGAATGCTGGAAAGCTGGAAAGAATTCAAGACCTGATGTAGCATTTGACAGACTGTGTAGTAGAAGTGTAATCATCATGCCAGCTTTGCTTTTACACCATGACTGTCCTCCCAAGAAACACAAAGGCATCAATTGATCCTGAAAATGCCTAAAACCTACATTTACCTGACAAAGACCTCTAGCGGCCGTGTGAATTATGAATATTATGGTGGAAGCAGTGTGGTGTTGTTATAGAGCCTTAAATTCAGGTTGTGGTGGCTGAATGGGTCGACAAAAAGCATTGAACTTTGACACTGAAACCTGCTGTTCGTTTTCTGTTTCCTAGCGACAGATGACAAATGATATCCTGCAGATGGTATCAGCGTTGTTACACAATAAACCCATGTCATGGATAATTGACTGTGTAACTAAACACAATGCAACACATTCCCACTTCCGGTGTAGACAGGAAGTTGAAAGACAAAACTACGGAGCACTTCCTTGTTGCTGAAACTCACAAGGTCAATAGAGAGCCAAGGTCCTGACGTCATGTCTGAGCAAACCTCTGTTCAACTAGCTTTCCAACTCGATGCAATCTCTCATTCAGCCTTTCTTTCATCGGCCTATCTGAAAAAATGTATCATATTCCTGTGATTTACTTTCCACAATCATCCACTACAACACCTGCTATTAGAAATTGAAGCCTTCGTGATTTTAACAAACTTTGTTAGCATACAAACTCCAACTCCTGCCATGCAACCATACCTGACAGCCAACAACCACACCCCTTCCCATGCACACCTTTGCTGGTGTTGGACACTCCCTATCACTTTAGCCTTTTCCCTCCCATCTCGCAACCTCTCCTCCCCTAAATAATCTCCAGATAAGAAATAACACAGCTGATGATTAATTATAGCCATTGTGCTTGTGGACTGATATACTCCCTCCTCACATCCATCTTTAACCCCCCTGTTCCCCCACGCACATTCTCTTCCACGTGACCATTTGGCTCTGAGGATAGTTTTCAGAGGGACATAAAAGCTAGTCAGCTGTAAAGCTAAATGAAAGTCGTTTGCTCTCCACATAGTCTACTAATGTAACATGCAGCTTTAGGGACTATTGGTCTTTCTGCAGTTATAAAGTAACTCATTCTTAAAGGCGGTGTTTAATAATTGAAAGTGATGGAAGGGAACAAAATTAGAATGGGCATAATTTAATGATTGAGTGTTCATTTCTTTCTTTTTCTCTCTCTTCATCCCCCCACTGTCTTCTCTCTCTCCCTTCCTTTTTCATTTTTTCCCAATACTGAATCTGTGCTCAGATAAATGGTGACGGTAATTTAGTTTTCCATTTGTGTATCACTCTTCATTCAGCGTGTTTTTGGTGGTTGTTGGCAGCGTTTGTCAGCGTGCATTGTTTGTTTCGCTCAATTGATTAAAAAAAGATGTTGTCTCATGCATTGTGACGGAGCATTTCCTCCAGAGATTGCAGAGTTATTACAGAGCTGCGGTCTGGACACCCGTTGATGTATTGTGCTGGGCTTTGGGACAAGGCGAGGTGAGGAGGAGGAGAAGCGGAGCAGGGAGAGGACGGGAGGGCGTGCTCGGTTAGGAGTTAAAGACGGAAAGAAAAACAAGTCGCTCACAGACATACCAACTTCATCACACACCTCTCAAAATGACACCGACTAGGACTGCATGTCTTTTGCCATGTTCCATCCCCTCAATCATTTTTCCATCAAACACCCCCTTACTAGTGTTCAGACACACACACACACACACACACACACACACACACACACACACACACACGTACGTTACCTTACTAACAGGTTGTCATAGCACTGCTGCATGGTTGTCAGTGTCAAGGAATCTCCACATGTCTGGGGCGGAGAATGCGGAGAGGATAGTTTGTGTTGTCAGTGACAACACCTTGTCTGAGTTATCCCAGGATGTGAGACCGAACAATATTGCTGGAGCACAAAGTCCACAACACAGCCCGGGTGGGATGATAATCAGAGTGATCTAATGCCTGAAATGAGTGTGAGATCATACTTGGTAACCTCGAAACGCTGCGCCAATCCAATAATAAGATGTGCATTCTTTTTATTCTTCATGCTGTGTCTTTCCTTCTGTACCTCCATTTCATTTTCAACATGGCAACACTTTTAACAATTTATTTTAACTTTATATTAAGATGCACTTTATTTAGCAATATAAAGTAATTATAAACATGAGTGAACATGGGTAATCCTTATCCTCTATTGTTAATCAAGGAATTGTACCAACGTCAGTACTGGACAATGTTGTCTGGTACACCAAGGTGCTACAGTATTCTGCATGAACTTAAAGCAAAACCTTCCAGTAATTTGAAGCCATGAATACACATGCAAACTGTAATTTTGGCATTCACTTTGAATGTAGAATTTAATTTTTATATTTAAAAAATCACCCTCCCTCCAAGACTCTGGTTGACTTAAATTAACATATGTATTCAGCCTTTCAAAGAGCCACACTCTCTCAAATTCAACTCTTAAAAAAAAAAAAAAAAAAAGCAGATTGTGCCAGAATCCAGGTGCACAGGGAAGGCAGGAAATGCAGGTCAGTGGGCAGGGAAAGCTTGAAGTGCATTTGTTTTACTGGCACTGTTCTATGCATCTGTGTTGCAACGATGACTATGTTTACTGCAACCTAATTTAGTTTTTTTTTTCCATCGTACCCATATGCTGGAACAACATGAAAGACTTTTGAGGGCTGTCTTAGAAACTGTGGTTTTTGAAAAGTTGTACGAGAATCACTTTGACTACATTTGCTGCATATGATGTTGATTTTAAACCTCTTATCTACAGTTATGAAATTGAAGTAATCTTTGAAAAAGAGCTGAATTTTAAAGGATCTAATACAAATAATGTTTTTTACTTACAATTTAGCACACTCATCTCAGACTTAATTTTATTGAAGAATATACACATTCAGAACATACAATTTTAATTAATTTGCTTGGTGGCACAGCTTTTACACCAGAATCACAATTGTGTCATTTTATAACATATTTACTCCAATTTAAGCCTGTAAGTCTGAAGTGAATGCTGAAACGACTGTACTCGTTTTAATATGGACAGGAACAGTATGCCTCAATCAATCTTTCAGTGGCAAAAAGGGACGGAGAAAAAACAGCTTTTTTGCCTTTCATTGCCATTGTAAGATTTCACATATTCACTTGAACCAGTCCTTTGTAGTTCTTGTGGTTGATTTCTTTCAACTTTTTCTCTTAAAAAAAGGAAACGCTGCTTAATCCCACAGCACAGCATTTCATGTTTTCCTGATTGTCTCGTGTTATATGTGAAATCGCCTTATTGCTGTCAAAACATCTCAGAGCACAGAAATCATCTCCATTTAGATTTGTTGTTTGTTCCTGCATCTCATACATTATAAAATGTGGTTTGAATAAATGACAACTCCTTCACAGACTGATGCAATACCTTCTGCTCCACTTTTTTCTGTAGTATGAAACAGTTTCAAAACATGGGAGATACATTTGCAGAACTACCAAAATTGACACTACTTTAATGTTCTGCTCTTTCATGAAATTAACCTCTTTCAGTAACACAGAACTGTGTTGCTTCTACTATAGAGATCCATGAGGACAGACTCGGGCAATCAGGAAATTGAATCTCACATGTGCATGACAATGGGAAGTGTCCAAGTGACCTCTAACTGAACAGCCATCCATTCATCCCCGCCATCACCTTCCTAAGCCATAACTGATGCAGGTGTCATTCAGCTCCGCCCCGGCACCTCCCTCCTGCGCCTGTATCAGCAGCAGATGTTTGATCGGAGATAAGCACGTGGGTCAATGTCGACCTCATCACAACGGACCTAGTTTCGCCCATCATGCCAATAACTGCCAGGCAATGGGTCCTCCCCTTTGCTGTGGTCTGATTGACAGCTCTCCACTGACAAGGTTTATGGAGGTTAGGACCTTCCTCTCTGTCACCTCTAATTGGAGCACCGTGACATTAGCTGGTGGACCCGGACCTTGGCTGGCAAGGACTGGACGGTTATCCTCCTCTGTGTAAAAGACAATGGAACCCCTCTGATGAATTATCTACAGCATATAGCCACGGTCTTCCTGTGAAGACAAGTCGTTTTGTGAGTAATCGGCGTCTACTCGGTAAGCACAGGTGTGTGCTTAAATCAATTGTTGAGAGAAACTACCTTGCGTAGGTTGTTAAGAGGGCAAATATCCAAGTACGTCAAGGCTAGCCTTGATAAAGCAGAACCACTCAGCCTTAAACAAACAAATGAGTTAGAATGATTGACCTTCAGGCTGTGTTACTCTGTGAACCTGTCCTTCTGGGAGTTAAACCTCCACTGTGATTCCTTGCCCCCCCCCACCGGCTATGCCAGTGATTCCACACTACTCGCGTCGCCTCACACACAAACACCACAGGTGAGCTGACCACATTTGCATAAGTCCGTGTAACCGTGTAAGTGTGTGACCCCTGCCAAGCAGAGGTGAGAAGAGATCCCGTAAACCATTATGTGAAGGGAATGTACAGTACGTACACAAGAGGAGCTCCCTGTTTTAATAGTATAAATATTGCCTATATATCTTTTAATTAGCATGAAAGGCCAGCGGGGGGGTGGGGATATGAATGGACAAGGGGACTGACCTCTGCTATCTCCCCCAAGCATGCCTATTGCTTGTCTGGCTCCATGGCAGCAATGTTTATGTATAACTTAAGCAGTGCACTGCATAAGCTCCTGTGTGACAGTTCAATTTCTGTATTGGTTTTTGATTATGGAGCAAGCTGGGAGAAGTTTTCAGAGAAGACTTGCCTGACCCGGAACACGGTTTTCTAAAACAAAAAGTCACTGATAATGTTTCAGGTCATTGTCAAGCAGTTTCTAGTCTTGGTTTTGGGGGGAAAACCGCTCCTGTACATTTTGATAAATAGCCAAAAACACTGCCGGTCTTAAGAAGTGGCCCACTTCAGATAGGCTTGGAAATTTTCATTGGTCAGCTATTTCTATCCATTGTACATTGGCAAGTTCAGATGGATTTTGGATGGCCTCTTATTGTGAGAGGTCACTAAGGCTGCAGCACAATCTTAACCCCCGGCAGCATTTTATTTACTCAACGAGCAAAACCCTGGCCATTATGCATCCGGCACTGAAGTCTTTGGCTCCAAACATTTCACTTCAACTCATATTTAACTGACATATTACTTGAATTGCTTGTGTAATCTCCAGGCTGGAAATTCTGCACAGAGCTCTATTGGTTTTCCTGGTTTGTTCCCCTCCCCCCCCTTCCCCACAGTAATATCACTGTGTTAGTCATTGCAGTTGTTACATAAGGGACTACTCAATCTCAGCAGCCATCAAGACAATTAGGCAGGAACTGTCCTACCCATGTAGACTGTTATGCAAAAATCAACTTTGATCACTTTCTGTTAATTGACAGGATGCTAATTTAGCTGTTGGTTCACAGCAGTCATTTGAGGGACTACAAATTTGCGACTACAGATAATTCAGGGGAACAAAGATGCCAGGGTTTGATTTAGATTCATATAGTGTCACCTTTTGAGTCACCCACTGTCCCACTTAGATGTGCTAATATTTTTATATGTGCTCTCTCTATTTTTTTTCTTTTTTTTTTTTCTCTCAGCTTCATAGCTTCCCTTTGTATCTACCCAGGAAGGAATTATTTGACTAGATAATAACAAAACATAACAGATAGTTTCTTGTTGTGAGTTGCCTCACTATCAAGGTGGAGTTTCTGATATTCTGGGTCTTTTTCAATGATTTTTCAAATCCAGCGTGCTGCAATGAGAACTTTTAATTTGAAATTGGACTTTGCTTAGTTTGATAAATATTTATGTGCTCATGTTTGGTCATATCAAAGTTTGGCAGACTTACGATAAACCTGAGGTGAAAATTAGCCGTGTAATCACAAATGGATTATGCAAATTACAGATCAATTGCATTTCCACATTTTCCAGAAAATATATTGAGACTTTGTTTCAGAAAAAGGCTTGTGGCCATCAAGGTGAGTTCGCTGAGAGCCAGCGGGGTTCCTCATCTCCCTCCAGCGGGTAACAAGCTTATTTTCCATACGTAGCCAGGTGCATGTTTTAAGATAGAGCCTTAACAGTGTGGCGTGGCGGTGAATTCCAATTGAGCCGAGCCCAGGTACAATAATGCTGTTTTGAATGCAGCCCGTGATGTTGATGGCATCCATATCACACTCAGAGGGACGGGGGAAAAAAGAGCTGTGTTTCAAGCACTCTCCAGCCTTTACATCTCCCCACAAAGTCATGGGTTGGGAGGCGCACGTCTGGCTTTCCTAGATTAAAATGTGTCAACAAGCTTAACTGCTGGCTTTGAAACTTGCCTCTCTCCCTTTGTAATTCCACTGATGGTTGGTGAATTTCCATTTTCTTAAGCATATGGTTAACACAATGATACACACAGCCCTTTACATGATAGCGCTGGCCTTTTTCCAAAGTAGTCTATAACCTCAATGTAGATGATAGATTTAATGAAAGTAACACCTGATTAATGTTACTTTTTACATTTTGATTCATATCCCCAAAATGATTGAAACTCAATGATGTTTACTTTTGTTTAACACAATAGACCATTGCACTACAAAAGCTCTGATTGTTGCTATTCAGCAAATATTAAATGATGTTCATTTCCATGTGCATGATAATCCCATTGGACCACAGTGGTCCTGAAGAAAGAAGGGTTGTTGTTCGCTATCAAGCCAGTTCTTTGGTTACCTCATCCTGTTGGATTTGGACTTTTTTTTTTTTTTTTTTTTTTTGGTTTAGTTATGGGGATTACTCTTTTGGACGAGCTTTAAAGACTACAGTGGGAAGGGGAGAGGGAGAGGCAGCTGGGCTTAAGGATAGGATAAAACAGAGGGGGTGTAGCAGTGTATAAAAGATGGAGAAACAGAGAGGCAGAGGTGTTCAGTTGCTCAGGAAACATTCCCTTTCTCTGTTGCCTTCTTCTCTTTTCATGGCTGAAGGTCAGGATAAATAATCGATAGCATTAAAAAGAGCTCCCCTGTCCCTGGTCTATTGTACCTGAGCCTTGGTCCCCATTGACAATTAAAGGCCCCTGAGTCATTAATGTTCAAGTAGCCTGGAAACCCCTTAGCATTGTTCCTCCTGAATGAGAGGAAATCCAATGCAGGCTTGAGGTTTGCCACGGTCGGGTCATGACATTGATGGGGTGGGGTGGGGGGCGGTGATTTGCAGCCACACTGACACTGTTCACACATAAAAAGCTGAGGGAGGATGCCACCTTCTCAGACAGCCACACTTCGCCGCTTGACTTTACAGTTATTTTTAAAACGGAGGGAAAACATCGGCCTCGGTTTAAAAAAAACAAAACAAAAAGAGGCAGAGACTGAAGGAGCAAAAAACAAAATGTGAAGGCTGGCTCCTTTTCAGTGGGCTGTGTCACTATCAATAGCGACACCTTGAACAATTCAGTCAGTGATATTGAAAGTGCTGTGTGTCAGCAACCCTGCCTGTGACACTCCCAGAAGGCACCGGCTCCCCCGGTGGCAGGTCACACTATAAAAAGAACAATCAGTGGCCTGATGGAACTAATTTCATCTGGCCTTTAATGTTCCCGTCCCTCCATTCTTTCACCTCACCCATCCCAAATCCCCCCCCCCCCACCCCCACACACACACGTATACACATTTATGCCTCCTTGTCTTTACTCCCGCTCCCTCTCATGCTCCCCCTGTTTCCATGCGTCTATGTTTCCCTCCTGTCTCACCTCTCCGTACCCTCCTTTCTCACTCTGTCTCATCTCCTCGCTCCTCTGTTCTCGTCAGGCTTTCCTTACCTTTAGCTTTGCAGTCACGTTTCATGTCTGTGCATGACTCATTCTGCTCAATAAGCTCCAAAGTAAGCAGATTTGTCCATCCTCCTCTCTCTCTCTCTCTCTCTTCTCCCCCTCCTCCCTAAGAAGGCTATTGTGATTCACGGAGGAAACCCTTCAGAGCAAATATTCTCTGGGCATTTCATGTATAAACATGCCTGACTTTCTATCACCGGGGGGAGGGAGAAAAAATGAAAATGCAAAAAAGCTTTGTGTAACGCAGTGATTCAATACGTAACAACCAACAAATGTTTTGATGCATTGGTCTGAGCCGCTTGGTCGAGTTAATGCCAAGTGTGATAAATAGATTAGTCTCTAGATGGTGGCCTCAAACGAGTTTCCTCCAATGCTTAAGGCAGAGTTGTCATTCCAGCTAATTTGTTGGGATTTTGCCTGCCAAGAGTCCAACTGGTGATGAAAGGACTCAGCCCCTTTAGCATTTAGACAGAAATAAACAAATTCATACTCTCTATTAATATATATGTATTTTAACTGGATGTGAAATCCTCCCTCCGAATGCCATTCTCAGGATTAAGGGTCAGAAAATGCAATCTGAGTTGAATTAAGGAAAGCAACCTCAGTGTCATAAGCGCAGCGAGCACAATCAAAAAAATGGAACAAAGAAAGAGCTTTAGCATTCTCACATTTGCATAACGTTCCTATATATAAATCAAGTGTTGTGGAGAGCTTTTGGAGTGACTAACATGTACAGAAACGCATCCGAACCAGTGGGTTGTTTCAAATGCAAGGGGGTGTAGTTGCTGTAATCATGCAGCAACATGGCAGACGGGGAACAGAAAGATTTTTTTTTTTTTTTGCACCTTTTTTTTTTTTTTTT
>LKNJ01001204.1:0-83861 GCA_002120245.1 Maccullochella peelii | reverse complement strand
AGCAAAATGTGCCTCACTAAGCAATGCAAACAACAACTTCAATTATGTTTTTTTTTTTTTTTTTTCTCTCCCCCCTCTCTTCTGTCACATAGCCATTTATTGCCTCAGATGATGTACAGTATGCTGCGCTGGGACATACATATGGAACGGCTTGAGGACTTTAGATTAAAATTGATTTTCCTTCCCTTGGGAAGTTGAAAAAGTCAAAAATTGTTACTTGGACATTTATGAAACAGATTTAGTCTGTTGACATTGAAGGCTGTTTGATAAGTAATTAAATAGCCTTTACACAAGACAAGGTGACAGGTAACTCTTTGTCATCCCCCCTGTGTAGAGTAGCTCTGTAATGATGATATACAGTGCAGAGCTTGTTGTTTTGTGCCTGATACTATAAAGGGAATAGATCATATTTTGTGTTTGCAGCCGAGGATGGCATTAGTATTTGTCAGTTGTGGTCATTTGTGCCAATTATCGGAGAGTTTCAGGCTGCGATTGTGACAGAAAGGAACAGGAAATGTATGCAGTATGTCAATTAATATACAGTATGCATTGCAGGCCATAATGTATTTATGTCTGCGAGCTGTGGACGCAGTGTGCAGGGAAACACTTGGCGGCGGTAGTACCCTCCGGCTGGCAGGGTCGTCTGATTAATGAGTTATCCCAGCCTCGTAGCCTCAGACGGGCAAGAGGCCACACATCTGTGTGTCACTTAGGTCTGACACCTTCTCCCAGCCCGGCTGCCAGCCGCTCACCAAGGGACTTTCCAGATGTTCCAAGGTTTCCGCACGCGGCGTGGGGGGCACTGTCACCGAATCACCATCCTGACATTGCGTTTGTGACACCTGAGTTTGTATAATAACTTTCCTGCAAAGTTCACAGTACATTAAATCTGTTTTTTTGCTTGTATCTTCTGCACTAGGAAATGCTTTATCAGTTTAGTTCCAGATGTTGATTTGGCTTGCAGGTGTTTTGAGGTGTTTTTGATAAAGACAGCTGCCTGTGATGACATGTTTGGTTTGAGATTAATTTGTGTTGTTAGCCTCCTCAGTTTGGTTGCTTACACCATTGAGAAAGATGTAATTTCAGCTTTTTTCCCCACACAGCCTCTCTGTCTTACATGAAGCAGTTGGACCCTAGTTCAAAATAGGACCGGTGGGTATCAATTATCAATAGCCTATGATAAAAGTTCAGCAAGCAAAGCTGATATATTGTTGCCGTCCCCAAAGGGAGGATAATTTCTAAAACCTTGTCCTCGGCTACCTTTTGTGCACATAGTTGCTTTTACACTGAAGCCACCGCTTCCAAACAGCTACTGTATGTTGATGCTGTTTTTATAATCTCAGTTTTCCCTTATTTCCCACAAATAAAGGAGGGGAAAAACTCATAATGGAATTCAGCCAAGGCATTGGATTATAAATGAGGTCTGTGCCAGGCTTCATAATGTTATTTAGATTCCTGTGTACAGAGACCTGTGTTCCAACTCCCATCAGCACTGCGACAGAATCGAATGTGAATATAAGCTGATATAGGGAAATTGGTTTGTAATGTGCTGATGCTTTGGAGACCCGGTGCAGGCAAAAAAAGGAGAAAAACAGCAGTTCTTTGGCACATGGAGAGTGATGTTTTAATTACTTGAATTGGAATGATAACAACCACCCCTCCCATCCCAGAATGAAACAAATTAAAAGGGTTACACTGAAAGTCACCTCATTTCTTTTTCAAGGAAAGCCTCATTTTGTTGTCATACCATATTGCATATCTGCCTCTGTTGTATTTGTTCATTTCAATGTCTGAAATTTCTGCTTGTTTCATGTGGCATTCACTAACATGGGGCAGGGGGTCGTCTGTTCCTCAGTGCCATGACTGTGATAAAACTCAGAACACACAGTAAATAAACTGATTAGAAAAGACAGAGTGTGAGTAATATGTGTATTCAGTCTGTTTGCAGACAGAGGACCTTTTAGCATATCCTGCTGCACGTCTCTCACCATGCTAATATGTGTCCGCACCAAAATGCCTAAAAGAACCCCTGACTGTTCATTACCCAGCCTTTTTAAGATGTTCCATTTGATGTACACAATGTTGCTGCGCTTTGATCATATGCTGCCTAAAAAAGTGATGTCAGTTGCTTTTTCAATTTTCTGCATGTTGTAGACATTAGTTGTCAGTGGAAGTAAACAAACTTGTTTGTTTGCCAAATTTGACAGCTTTTGCATGACCAAGCATCGTGGTGCTTTGTCTCTCTTTGTTACATAGTTTGTTGCTAGTTGTCTAGCACGGGGGAGACTCAGGCACTGCAGTGACACACAGCTAGGCTACTGATGATAAACTGTGTTGTTATTAGTAGAGGTGGTTCCTACATACCTGCTGAGTTTATTATGAATGACATAGTTCCACATTTTGGAAAATGCGCTTATTCGCTTTCTTGTCGAGAGTTAGATGAAAAGATTGATGCCACTCTCATGTCTATATGGGTTAGTGTTAAAATGACAATTGGGTGTTGTATAGGTGGTTCTGTGCCAGACTGTTTCTTGGCCGGGACCAGGCAACATTGGAGTCTCTAGGAAGTTACTAGCCCCAGCCAAGAAATAGTCTGGCACATTAGCCCCCTTTGAATTGCAAATTGTTCACTTCAGTTTTTGTACAAATTAAACAAAAAAAAAAGATATGTGTAAATCAGTGAGCTTTAGAGGTGCTGGTAGGTGGATTCTGTTACTTTTGGATAGATCCAGGCTAGCTGTTTCCCCTTGTTTCCAGTCTTTGTGCTGAGCTAAGCTAACTGGCTCTTGGTGATATATATTAGCCTTAATTTTACCAGGTTTGTCCCATTGAGATCTCTTTTACAAGGGAGACCTGGAAATATGGAAATATTTACCTGACATGAGACATGAGAGTGGTTTTGATATTTAGAACTCTTGGCAAGAAAGCGAATAAACATATTCCCCAAAATTCTTCCCAAAACTATTTCTTTAATCATATGTGATAGTAGCTGTAGGTCACTCCTGAATTACATATATGATAAACACAGAACCTTGAAAATAGGATGTTGCACCCTAAACATCCAGAAGTAACATGTCCATCCAGAGATTATTAATTCTATGACACATTATTATTATTATTATTATTATTATTAGGACTTTGCTGTTGGGGCACAGAGGATAAACAGAAGTGTATGGCTTATGGCAGTATTGTGGGAAAATGAGACAGTCTTTCATCCACAGGCACAAAAGGACTCATAACTTCAGCACTTTGGCAGCATGGCTTTTTTTGTTGTGTATAATTCTCTTCAAGAAGCTAAGAACATCGAAGCAGAGGAAAAGCGGTATGACATGTCTTGAGCTGTTGTGCAGAGATGCAAGACATGTCGTTTTTTTTCCACCTTACTTGCTACAAGGTTAACTTCGGGGAATTTTGACGGAGGCAAACATCGCCTGTTTTGGCAGCCAGACCTAGTACACCTCAGAGGCTGGTCCCAAGAAAACAAGCAGCGGTTCCCTGCAGTTCCAACCCAATTCACACGCTCAACTGCATAACATGCAAACTGAATAGGCTAGATGTCTAATCCATCCATTAACTGTAATTGAGACTGAAACGCTGCATTAGAGCCAGTCTGAGCTCAGAGACGAAAATTGCAGGGATTAGAAAAATCTCAAATATATGTATATGCTCCTATTTTTCCACAGTGAGAAAATACTGCAGAAGGTCCCTGAGTAGAGCATCTAAAATTACCTTGTCAATTGTGTACCAGCTGCAGAGTAGTTTTCTGCTCGTCTCACTGGCACCCGAAGAAAAAAGGATGTAAAAGGGTCAAAACAAGCTCTGTTTGGATGGCTTTCAGGGCCATGTGTCTAATGGGTGGTTTTTAATGAGAAGAGACTATGATGTCTGATTTAGAACCACAGTGACAGCCAGTCAGAGGGAAAAAGCAAGCCCCCCTCCACCACCACAAACACCAAAAACTGCACTACCATCATTTATTGTCATTATGCAGACAACGTTCCAACTAAAATAGCAGCAGAAAAACAGCAAACAAGTCGAAGTCCCTTCCATTTCTCTTTTTCTAAAGTTGTCAGCTTTCTGTCAATGGTGTGCTTAAGACTTATACTTACAAGCTTGGCAAATGTAAATATGAACCTCCAGTTGCCAGTGAGCTTTGAGGATAACACAACAACAATTTGTCAGAACACTACCTTCCCTCTCTTGTTTTTAATGTGGCAAAATTAGCACAGCAGAGCGAAATGATGCAAGAAATTCAAGGCAATCCGCTGAATGATCAGTAAAGTGACGAAATGAGATGGTGTAAAGATAAATCATATTATGGATCTCCAGGGTAATACACATTTCAAATGGACAGCCTACTTTGTTACGTATATTCCCTAGGAAACTGTCATAATGTTGTACTGGAGGGAAAATGTGACTAGCTTTTTGATGCTCTTCCGCTGCGAAATGTCTGAATACATTTTTATCGTCTAGCCAACTTACATGTGCCAGCACAGCTGTCATAGTTAAAGGCATACAATTGTGTTCCTGCAATGCTGTGGAACAAGTAGTACATACTAATGCAGAGATCAGACAAATGTTAATCATGACACATACTTAAATCAGTTGAATATTACAGACCTGCAGAGGAAAACACTGACTTTAACACTCTGATAGCTGTTGCAAATGACTCGAGTGAATTTGCACCAATCATATTTTTGCTAAGGGGGACTGACGGAATCATCAGGCTAAACTGTGATCTCATCAGACGGGGTTTCAAGCAAGGAAAGGCAGAGGGACCTCACCTATTTACCCAGAAGCGGTCTGTCTTCTTTATCTCATCATGCATTTCAATCACAAGAGGCAGCTTTTAGGAATTTTATTTCCTGCGCTGCAGAAAACGCTTGACCCTCATCAGCGCAGTCAAGCGGTCTGTCTTCATCAAAAATCTGCTACATCCACCGGCCTTGTTGTACTGATAATCAGCTCTGGTATTGACCAAATTGTATTCATCAACAGGGGAAATTTATCAGAGTTGGAGACTCTTCGCTACCACATTCTCTAAATTAGGACATGCTGCTAACCAGTGCTTTATAATAACATGGTAGGCAGACTCCTTGCAGAAGTGAAGGGAACATAATGGGGATCTCCCTTTCTATTTAGCACAAACATGCCACCCCGTTAGACGATCAGGTTCCCCGATGATCATTATTACAAGTCCAAACCCCCTCGGCCCGGCACACTCGCGCACACACACACACTTACATACCCATCCTGGATAAATAAGCCATGGGTAATTATAGCGGGGAAGCGTGTCTTAGTGGAGCTGTCAGAACTGTAATTGCTAGAGGGATGGTGGGCTATCGAGAAGCAAATCGCGCTGCAAGTGCAACACTGGCAGTGGCGAGTGACTTTGATTATAAGGAAAGGAGTGAGAGAACGAGGTTATCACCCAACCCCTTCTCATATCTTGCACGTTATGAACAAGGCTGTCTATTTAACACAAGATAAGCAGAATGCTGTAGAAAAGTGGTACAGTAAATGCTCACATGCATTACCTGACTGTGAAGTGACTGCCCTTTTTCCCCACTCTCCATCACTTTCTCTTACTCTCGTTTCCAGGGGATGGTCATGCCAGAGTATTTAGTCTAGAGGGATATTACAGTGCACTTGTCTGGGCTTTGAAAGGTAACATCCATACCTGTATCACATCAAACGGGAGACGAAAAACACCTCATCTTGTTAGAAGAACTGGCCATGGGTAAATGTGTGCACTAGTGTGCTCACTCAGCTTTGCTGTCATGAATTGGCCATTTCTGTGCCAGAAGCTTTGGGGGGAGAAGAAAAAGAGAAAAGGATTGAACTCGAGCCAAAAATGGGATTTTAATTTCTTAGAAATTCCCATCTGTTTGTGTGCATGAGGAGGTGGGGGCGGCGGAGGGGAGAGGAGAGTAAAGGAAGGGAACAGGAAAAAAAAGAATACCATATACCCAAGGTGAAGGAGAGAACTGAAATCATGACTTAATCATGGCTTTCAAATAAACAGCAAGCTTCTTCTCATGGAGATTGCATGTGAAAATTACAAGTCATAATGTCATCAGGAAATCAATGGGGACTATAAAGGTAATCATAAGAGTACAGTGTGTGCGAGCTGCGGCGAAATTGCCACTCTGTTGTGCCACTTTCCCCTCAGCAGATAATTGCACTGGACAACCTGAATCAAGTCTATTCATGCCGAAACACTTTACATACATCTCCCCATGCCATGAAGCTAATTGCATTTCAAAAAGTTATTGTGTTACAGCACCAAATATTGATTGAATGCTAAACATGCAATCAGTGAGTGTGAGCATGTAAGCAAATAAGCTAATTTGATTTCAACCATCATGGTGTGGAGGGTTTTTGGGTGGACTAACCTCTCCTGTCACAACCCAGTTTGAATCAAGATATGAAAGTCGCTGCATGGTTAGCTTTAAAAACCGTCAAAATATCTCAATTGTGAGCTTTTATGAGGATAAAATGAACTTAATTGAAAGTGGCACCCAATTGGCCAGCATTAATCTAGCGTGAAATTTGTCTTCAGCTATCCTGGGCAGGGGCGGGCACCAACTTTCCTGCATTATCTTCGGAGTGATTGGAGGATTTGTAATTAGTTATGATCATTATGGCATGAGGTGGCAAATATCACAGTTACTGGAGATGGGCAGTTTCCACAACATCAAATCAAAGGTTTGATAATAATTTGGTACATTAATTAATCAAGAAATAAATCTACTTCAGAATACATCAGTCATTAGCATACTCATTAGCAAAGAGCAAAGCTGTTTTATGTGACATTTTTAAAACAAGACCAAAGTTGACATGATTAATAATTACTATGTTGGTATGACAACAGCTAGCATTAATGTCATCACTTATTATTTGTCAGCCTGTATAATTAAAATAATTTGACTATGGCTAAATCTGTTTGACTTGCTTAACCACCTTTTTATAAAAATGTTCACCACATCATCCAGTGCAACAGAACAAAGCCACCTCGTCTTGTCTTGCGCTACATTTAATAAAAAAGAGTTTGACACAAGACTAAATAAGCTTAAAACAAATCCACCTAAAACACAGATTCCAACAACTTGCGCACAAAAAAAAAATCTTAAATACTTTCTTCAAGGATCTAAACTAGTTAATTGTCTTTCCAACTCTGTATCCATGACAAAATTATTTTGACATACCCATGGCATTCTCTGATTATATTTCATTTGCATATAATCATATTTTATCGGCACAATGTAGATTCATGGCATTCCCTAGGACCACAGTTACCAACAGTTACTGTCCTAAAGTAAACGCACACTGTCTACGGAGTTGTCAGGTCAGGGCTGGAGTGATGGGTAAACGCCATTTACCCACATTTTGAAATCTGAAATAGAAGGTGCAGCTTGTTTAAAATTTAAAGAAAAAGATGGAGGAATAGAGACAAACTGATTCAGAACCAGCTCTGGAGTCAAGTGATGGAGACACATTAACAAAGTTGAGTGAAGGTAGGAAACCTGTTTAATAACTGGTCTAATTTCTATTTATTTAAGGCATAATCTAAACCCAACTAAATTCTAAATCTTCTAATACAGGCATTTACACTACACAGTTATATTTAGATTATGGTTTTCTGATGCTAAATGTCTGATGTTACATGGTTGTTTACATCACTACTTGTTGTAAATACAGCTGTGTGTGTATCAATTGGCAGTTGAGAAACAACAAAATTAGTCAAACTATTCACTTATATGATTTGAGTTTAAGCAAATAAATGACACATCAGTAAGTTTTGTTATCTTATAGACTGTGTTTAATTCGAGACTGGTTAAGATAGAGACCGATCGTCTTTCCATCAATCATATCCTTCACGGCCCACGATAGAGGTAAGCTAGTTGAGGTCAGGAAGGGTTTGAAACAGCCCTGTTTGAAGTCATGTTGGATTCAACAGTTCACTTATATTTGAGCAGTTAAAAGCACAACATTGTGAAATCTTCAAATGGTCCAAACTCTTGTGTGTGTTGATAGTGTTGATATATTGACCAAAGCGTGGCTTAATGTTGTTTATGTCTGGGGGTAGTCTGGGACTTGAACATTGGAATATAAGCGTGCATGTATGAAATTCAAATTGTCCAAAAAGTAATTTACATCAAATAGAGGATATCAGATGGTTAGTTTGCTTGTGAGCTACCTCCTGCTATGCATTTAGTATTTCATCACAGAAAACTTTGTCTGTTTACTCATGCAGCACCGCTTTCTTTCTGCCACATGCCATCTTATTACTGGAGACACTTGTAGCAGCTCTCAACAAACATCATATTGTCACACATGGGCGCCAATAATTGTGAACTCCACAAAGCATGGGCGTGCTGTTGAGGCAGGGCCTCTCGAAAATCGCAGCTGCCACCGCCACCCGCCTCCCACCACGCGGAAGAAGAATTCTGTTTGCACGGAGAGAGATGAAGGGGCGCCTCGCTGTCACGGGAACCTAACCATCTCTGATTGCATTCTTCAAATGGTGTGTTTTCATATGCTGTTGTTTTGAACAGATGTGTTGTTTGGAACAGATAAGAGCAAAAGCGTGATGTGTACATGCATTATACACTGCCTTTTAATGTTCTCTCTGAATCTTTCTTCTTCTCCTATCCTCCCTTCTCTAGCTTTCTCCCACAACAGGTATCACGTGCTGCTCTCTGTTTATGTTGTTACGGCGGCTTGTGAGTCGGAGCCTTTGAAATGGAAACTTCATATTCTCTCTTTCCTCCAGACTTCCTTGAAGAAGACTTTTGTTCAATCTCGAGGCCCCATTCTCATTTCATGATAATCAAGTAATACACAAGACAGTTCCTCTGTGATTCCCTCTATGGCACTACAGCACATAATCTAATGCGCAGACCCTAATGGTACTATAAATATTATGCTTTCAACAAAGCTGGGCCACTGTGTAATCCAATCACGAGGGATTCGTCAGTTGCTTGACTGATGGATCGTGTTGTAAGGTAAACAGGACCAGAAGTGATAGTATGGTGTATGGTTTCTCCTCCTCTGAAAGTGCCGTCTTCCCTCCGTGCACGCCACTCTTCATTTCCTTCCCCATTCAACTACCAGGGGGCAACAGACGGCATTCAATCATCACAGGACCTGATAGCTGAAAATTGTATTTGCGCACCGAAAACGCATAATCAACAGCGGTACTTTCTTATTCATAATCTTCTCTGTGACTCCTTTCACTTAATGCATTCACATTCAGATTCCTAGATGGGAGGGGGGAAGGAGGAAGCAATGTGTGATTACAGACGATTCTTTGAGCCCCTTCCCCCTCCCAGTTGTCTTTATTTTTCTCTTGTTTGGTCAGGGTATGCCAATCCATTAATAATGAACACTATCATTTTTCATTATAGATCCTTCTGCTCCCTGTTTCTCTTACTGCCTGCACAAGTCTGTGTGGCTCACCACACTGGTTTGCATGTACAGTTTATGATTAGGCTGTGTGTTTTGCGAGGCATGCCATGTTTGGAGTCATCTTTTTATAGTGGCTGTTGCTTTACCACAGTTCACCTGGCTGGATCAGGAAAATGTTTTTTTCATGAGGCTGTGTACCAAAAGTCTTTTTCAACAAATGGCCCTTGTGGCAACTTTGAAATTCAGATAGGGAAGGCTACATGTGGACATGCATGACACCCTGCTGGGAGACATTAGAAGGCTCCTCTTGGCCACGTCAAACATTTTGGAATATGTCAGAGCAGGATTTCTGTGTTTATGTGAAATTGAGTGCACTAACCGGGTCACAGTAGACCTATAAAAAAAAAAAAAAGGCCTGATTATGCATGCTGCTGTGCATCCCAATTATGCATAACACTGCACAATTTTGTTCCTGATGCCAACTATTGGAGACATATACATATTGTAAGCCTTTGCATGTTTTCCATTTCACTGCAGATTATGAGTGTTCATACTGTACATTTGCGTATGGAGCGTTACAGTTGTTTGTTTTTGGCCCAATCTAGGAATTTTCATTGAAGCTCATTTAAACACTTGCTAATAAATGAATATTGCCTATGTGCAGTTTTTCTGAAATAGTGCCTCATCATAACTAAAATGTGTCTACACCTCACTATTATGTTCGCACTAAATATTCATGTTCTCAGTCCACTCCATTTTTACTCTTGCTGGATCTAGTTCTTCAGCTTCAGCCTGTCCATAACTCACGCAGATGCTCTTTGCAGCCAGCTCTCTGCAAGAGAGACTCTGGTTCTTGGAGAAATTTACGCACACGGCTGCAAGTCGTTGTCTCTCTGTCTTGTTTCAGGGCCAAATTTAAGAGCTAATAATCAGTCCAGTCTGACCTCATTTAACAAGGTTAAGAGTCTAAATCCATGCTAGCGGGCTCTGTGTGGCTGTACTTACCATTTAGCTCAAAGCACCACTGTGCACTTGTGCATGTTATCATGCTACATTTGCTAATAACAACTAAAAATTAACTACAACTGATGCCAATGTTTTGCAGATATTTGGTCACAAATTTAAGTATTTTGGTAAACTGCTCCTGGCACTACAGGAGAAGTCAGGGGATCACCAAAGTCATTAGGATCCTTTTGGCACCATAGATATCTGTACCAAATTTCATGGCAATCCATCCAATAGTTGAGACATTCCATTCTGGACAAATTTGGCGAACTGGCCCACCAACTGACTGAAACGACACTGCCGTCCCAAGAGCTATGCTGCTACCATAGTTAAAAAGCCAGACACTTGTATGTAGCCAGAGATACCAAACAGAATGGCTGCAAAAGTGAAAGCCCTTCCATCCTGACACGGCCAGCAGAAGTGCTCTCCACTGGGATTCATGAGACGGAGGTCCTTTACTGTAAGTGAGAGAAAAGGCCAACTGTGGGCAACTTGAAGTCTGTCATGCAGTCTTCACAGCTTTCTGTAAGTCGGACTGTCCTCATCACAGACCAATGCCGTCCTACTCCTCTTCCTGCCCTCTGCTCTGCTGTCCTCTTGACCTCTCTTCTTTCTGATAGCTTTTACCTTATTTCTTCCTCCTTTACTTGAGCGCATTCTCGTTTTTATAGTCCTTTCCCCCTTCTCCTCGATTTCCTCCTTGGAGAGGTCATCTCTTAGCTCTTTGCCAGGCATTCACTCCTGAGATTACCTCTTCATTTACACACCCATGCAGGCAGACAGCCACCCTCCCACACACACACACACACACACACACACACACACACACACACACACACACACACACACACACACACACTCACCGCTACCACTCCCCAGAGCTTCAGCAGGCATTTTGTCCTTCAAACTAGCATCTCGTATTTCAGCTCTACTCAATCACCCTCGCTGTACACCACGTGCATTAATACTGACCATGCTTTGAGGTTGATAATATCAGCTCTGCTCCATCTTTCATCATTATAACCTCAAAAATGCTTTGGTTCTAATTTGTCTCAGCATAACAAAGCTTCAGGGGTGGAAGTAATGAATTACATTTACTCTTGTTACTGTAACAATGTTGTTTTTTGTGAACTTGTACTTTTGAGTATCTTTAAAAATCAGTTCTTTTTTTTAAATTTTACTTTAACACAAGAAATTGTACTTTCCTTGAGTAAAATTTCTCTAAAGTAACAGTACTTTGACTGGTGTCAAAATATTCTAGTACTCTCTCCATCCCTGCACAGATTTGGCAGAAAGGTTTGACTGCAGTTTGGTTGAAATACTTTATGACACTGTATCAGTTTCCCCGGGTGTGCACCTGGCTGGAGATGCACTCAGGTCAATATATCATGCCTCATGAGATAGGTCAGAGCTCGGTTTTTATCTCTGCAGTGTAGCTAAAAGCAGATTGTGGTGCAGTATATATTCATGTGTAAGAATTCTGCAAGTGCTGTCATTCGAGGCTATCACACCAGACTGCAGCTACAGAGGAACAGTTGTAAGTGCGCTTATGATGGACAAATTCACCTGGACTGGATAGGTGACCTCAGAGCCAGCTGTTTTCCCCTCATTGTACAACACAAGCACAAAGTGGAATGGCAGTAATTACTACCCTGCATCACCTCATTGAGCCATACTGCACAGTGTAGAACACATTGCTAATGTAATCACACTATGCTACACACTCTTATGGGCCAGACTTAATGTTGAGTGTGTGTCATTTGAGAGCCCGCTGTCACAGTAAGAGGTTCCGGCTGGTTTATAAAGGCACATGTTTATTGTATCATGCATTAGGGCCATTAGCCCCAGTGCTAGCTGAACCCAGCTGGTTCCCAGGGTCATTCCTCAATGTGAAACTGAACTGCATGACATGACCAAAATTGACTCCTCAGAATACTCCAGAGCTAATGGACATCTCGGTAATTGACATCAATACCTGGGAACGAACTGGTGCTCTGGCTGTGGATAAAATGCAGTCTCACCTATCAGAGGGGCTATTTCTGTCTTCATATCTCATGTTTGATTCGTGTTTACATGTACTTCTCTCAGGGAAGGTTTAGAAGGACAGGTTCTGCTTCTTCCAAGTCATCATTTTCTCCAGTATTTATGGAGCGTTAACCTGTAATCAAGTAAAATTGACTTATGGTCAGATGTTTATCCAAGATTTCAGTGGTGCAACAATGCACAATCTTTTTATGTCAATAATCAATGGTACTTCTCTTGAATAATCTGAAAACGCTGTTGAAAAAAGTGAGTTGTCCCAGCAGGGACTGAAAGCTCTAGAGGCTGCTGCAAGAGGCCCACGTTGCTGAAGCACTACAATATTAATGCTTATGGAGCCCATCAACTCTAATTATGCCTGCCTTGCTCGATCCTACCAAGAATACTACTGAATATTAATGTTAAGCAGCTCTACAACAGCAACGTCACTTCATCAGTGAAATAACATCATTAACAGTGGTGCATTTCTGAATAGTGATTGATCCTGGGGTTTGGCAAGGTTCAAGGTTAGCTGAGTGTGCGCATTTCAGGATCTCTCTTTGGTCTTCTATTAGATCAGGGTGAGGGGATTTGCCGTCTTGAAGGTGTGTAACCATCATCCCGGTTCATTCTCCTGATGGGCCAAAAAATTTAATCAGTACTTGTATGTTTTCCTTAATTTAGCCACACACAGAGGAGGCAGCATGCCATTATCATGCAGGGAAACATTTGTTGTCGCTTGATTACGCTAATGGGACAGCACACACGAATATAAAATGTTGAACGTTATTGAAATTAGGCTTAATTGCTGATGGCATCTCAGGTTAATTTGTATTCCCCTGGTATGAAATGTGTCTGTGTGTGGTGTTTGTTTTTATGTGCTGATCTGAATCTAAGTGACTGTAGATGCACAGTACGCTCTCAGTGAATTCACTGGGGTTTGTTTTTGCTTTTCCAAAAAATAAAAAAAAAGAGGACGGTTGTGTGGAGATGGTGGCATAGATAACAAAATATAATTTATGCTAAATACAGTGTTCCCCTCATGAATCCTCTTGTTTGGGCCCTTCAGTCCACCATGATGCCGGGTCATCAGGGTGCACTGAAGGGTTGGCGGAGTCGGAAGGAAGCATGTTCAGCTGCTTCACTGGGGGGATAGTGATTTAAAAGCACTTGAGTGCAGAGACTCGCACAATCCAGATGAGGTTTTCCCGCACTTAAGACCTCTTTAACCAGTAAAGAAAAGAAAAAACAGTCTGAACAATTCAAGTAGCTCCTTGATCACTCCATCTTACTGTTATACTTTTGTCTTTTGATCCTTAATTATTGATGTTGATGCGTTTCATTTCCCGCCAAGTTCTCCATTAAAGACTTGTTCTTAATTGTGGCGGTGAAAAAACAAAGATAAAAGAAATGCAATTTACTCCCAGCATTCCTGATGCACTCCTGATGTGCAGTGGTGGATTTTAACGGAGTATATTTACTCATGTAGTGATTATTTCCATAGGGAAATAATGTGTGTATGTTTTTACTACGCTAAATTTATTTTTAAGTTATAGTTACATGGCAGATGAAGATTTTACTTACTAAATCATTATCAGTCCATGCTAAAGCCTTTGTTTACATGTATTTATGACTCCCATGTAGTGTGGCAATAGCAACCTCATCATCAGTTCATAAAATACAGTGATCCACGGCAATTATGCAGGATATGTAGGTCTGGCCAGTCATGCAGAAGAGAAGGCTGGGTTGAAATAGGCAGAAGGAGAGAATTTAGCCTATCTGTGGCAATTATTTAATGTGGGACAGGTCAGGAAAATGATAGTGGCTAAAAGTTCTCATGCAGAACAGAGTCATGTATGTGCGGCACAAGGAACCTCAGCCTCCTCATGTGAGATTAGAAAGTTGGTCTGTACAAAGAGTGAACATTCAACAATTTTCACATGCCCTTGTTTCATGAAACCAATTGGTAATTTTTATAAATCATCTAAGATATTGTTGCGGTAATACTTATGTTCCTCAGAAATACATTGATGTGCTGCTTCGCTTAATAAAAGCAATTTCTTCCTGATTTCCCCACAGGGATGATGAAGCAACTGCTTTATCACCACTCCCTCTCTTCTTCTTCTTTGCCGTTCTTTCATTTTTGTTAGGAACATTTTGGGACCTTCAAACAAATGCATCACATGTTCTCAAAGTGCACTTTACTGTTGAAGTTGACTTTAATGCTGACCCATCTCTTGGATGTAATGATAGAAACTCTGGGCTATCTTGTTGAACCTCCTGTGTCCTCTTCTCTGGTCCCAGCCGAGTGCCTTCATCTTCTCAGGGAAGGCCTCTGAAAGGATGTTTACACATTGAGGCTGTGTACATAGTCCTCAGTGCTTCTCTTTTTTCAAAGGCTTCTTTTTCCCAGCTTGCACCAGGGTTTGGCCTGTGAAGGCAGGCAGATAGGTGTGTGGGCAGTGACCCGTCTGCTTTTCTGAAAAGTCCAGACTTTACTTGGCTGAAGCCTTAGGGAGAGCGACAGAAGGATGGACTTGGAGTTCTAGACTCGAGATGCTAAGTTCAAGCTTTAATTCATAAATCTTTGTGGATGTCTCTCAGCATGTAGCTGTGAACAGAAAAAAAGGATATAAGGAGAATTCAAGTAAGGGAGAGAGAAAATGAATTTCTTTGGCATGGGCAGACATGTTCAGAACACCTGCTGGATTTGTCCGCCCTGTCTAGTCCGGGGGACTGGAAGACGACCTCAGAATAATTCATTTTACATCCCCTCCATTGTGGCCTGCTCCTCTACTCTGATTCTGTTCTCCTTTTGTAGTGAACGCCTTGTTAGCTGTGCCTTTTAAAGGCAGGTGGATCCCTTTGAGAGTGGACTAAAACCACCTTAAACTGTCGGCACCCTCACCTTGTAATGACCTGCAGCTTCTGTTGCATCATTCCAGAAACTAAACCTGTATGTTATAAATTTAAATTTAAGCCTGATTTTTATGTTTTCTTCTCAATTTTTGACCTTTTCTCAAGAAAAAAAAAAGTGCTGCCTTTTGCAGGGGAATGTAGTTGAAAGTGATGTTGGGTAATGGCTCAAGCTCTGTTTTCCATAGTGATAAAGATGGGACTGCAGACAAAAATAGCAAAGTATAGTTGGAGTTTTGGAACCGGGGGGAGGGGAGGATGAGAGCGAAAGTAAGGACTGAAAGCTCAACAATAACACATAATCTGCAACTCTGCCACTTTTTTTGTGCCTGCCTTACTGGGAGACAGCTGCTCTACCTAGCTATTCCCTGGTGGTTTTGATGGATTCCTCCCCTCAGAAGAGGCAATGACTCCTTGGCTTTAACACAGCGTGCAGCAAGCCGAGGCCCAGCAGCGTTTACACAGGAATGAGTCTGGGAGATATACCACTGAGGGTAGAATGCATTCAGAGACCTAGGAAAATAAAAAGATTCTGTGTAACTCTGCCGAATTTGATTTAGTACAACATGGATGGTTTAAAATATTCTAATTCATCTGAGATGCTGAACAAATTTAAATTAAGCACATAGCCAGCGTGTTTGAGGTATAGTGAGTAAAATTTAGGTTGGGGAGACTTGTCATATTAACTTGGGTAGAAATTGAACTGGAAATGTCCCCATATGAGCTGTCTCGCTATCTGGATGAATACATCAAGTAAAAACACTGATCCAACATTCACACTTCAAAAGAAAAGCTCAAACACATTCAGTGATTTTATGCAAATACTCTGAGAAAATTAGACTTTCAAACACTGTAAGCCTATTGCCTCATTTTGACATCTGTTTCTCTTGTCTCACAACGGCTTGGCAACTTTGCAGAAAACAACAGATTTTTTTTTTCTTTTTGGTTCCCACTCAAAGAAAGGGAAAGTAAATTGTGAATTATTTAGGCCACCTTTGCAGTATCGTAGTGGAGTTTGTGTAATTCAAAGCAAGACAGTGAGGCAAACCATAGTATTCCTCTAGACGAAGTCACAAGTATTTGTTGAATAATGTATGCTACAGCATAAGACAGGCAGCTACTGATACACAAGGACTGAGACTTGAGATTACAGTGGACCGTATGACCTTTCCTTTCATGAAAAATTAAGCGGTCTGATATTGAGCAGACAAGGCTTTATTTAGTGCAAACCTCCAGTGAGAACGGAGAAACAGTCGTCATCAACTTGGCTTGTTTTATCATCAAAAGCTGAAGACTTTTGAAATAGTTTTCATTATTTATTGTCAATTAATTGCAGAAACTTGTGGTTAATTAGAAATAAGTTTTAATAGCATGGCTGATAACAGTACATTTCTTGACTACTGCCTTATCTCTTAGTCTTATTGTGTTGCATACTGATGCATTATAAAGGTTTCCATGTGCCATTGCGCTTTCTGTCTCCACTGAGAACTTGTCCATAGATCTATAATACAAAAAAGGGAGGTTGGTGAGTAAACAGTCTGCTAGTGTTAGCCTGTAGGTGCCAATCAGCCTGGTAGTTTGATGTTGGGAAAACCTAAGACACTCTCCACTGCATCAGAATACTGGATCTTTTCTCCAAATCCACAGTTCGCTCCGTGTACCGTATGCTTGTTTTTCAGAGCACACAACACCTTTAAAAATTCCAAACTTCCCCAACTAGTTCTACTGCTCAGGCAGGTATAAAATCAGCAGCACTTTGATGTCATAAAAAAGTTGGTCCCTGCTCTCGCCGTCATTTTCATTTGCCAAATGAGTCACAGATGAAAAATACCATATTATACAGCAGGGCCGTCAAGCTGTCACTTAGGTAATGAAGTTGGTCCAAACCATTTGTCTTATTTTGTCACGCTTTTTCCCCATTAGTCATACCGCGCTAACCATTAGCTCCTCGGGAACCCCCTTCACCCAAGGACACTTAGGCTCTCCAAGTGCGACTGAGGCCGGCTGATGCACCGTGGAAGACGACAAAGTGGGGTGGGGTGGTGGTGGTGGGGAGGGAGTTGAGACTGACACCAAAAGAAGTAAAGAGCGGCAGAGCATGCTGGAGAGACTTGAGCCCTGTCCAAAAGCAGCTTCAGAGAAAATAGACAGGTTGATTAATCTGTCAGAACTTACTGTTTATAAGATGTTCGTATTTCCAAATCAAGCCTATACTATACGACACTAGTTCTAGATAAGCATTCAGACTGGGGAAGCAGGATTTACATGGGGACATGAAGTGAAGAATTATAGGAGTGTGAGCACACTGGATAAAGACGGCTTCAGGCTACAGAGGAGAGGATAACCGAGTATACTGACAGGAATGGAGGATGCAGGAAGATAAGTGAGTAAGACCATGTAAGATCCTCGGAACCACAGTGTAGTGTATAAGTAATACAGGGAGAGCACAAAGAGAGTGAAAGGGGGAGAAAGGGAAGAGAGGGACATATAGAGACTTGACCAGCACAGGATTTCTGGAGTTCTATCTTCAGGGTACAGTAGTGTTTGTCCTACAACAGGGTTATTACTCAGCCAAGTGTGGTAAACACTAACTGCTTTATGAAAGCCAGAGGCAGGGCCACACAAAGTGCAGTAAAAGTAAAGTGCTTTTGTTGTCTTATAGCATGTTTTACAGCATATCCATATTGAGGTATTGATGGTGCATAGCATCTTTTTCATTTAGAGGACTTTTTATAAAGCCCTACTGAGGAATTGGACTCCAGGGAAAAGCTGTTTTTTTTTTTTTTTCTGTTTAGTAAAGTTTAATGTTGCAGCAGGAAATGTTTAGTGCAAGCTCAGGCACTGCATTGGAGGTACTGTGCAGCTCGGTACGCAGAGCATGCCACAAGCAATGTTGAACTGAGCTATTCATAATCAGAAGGTTTGAGAGTTGAAGACCATGTCCCATATGGCTTATATTTAGAAACTTGGTCAAACTGTAAGAAGGACCAAAGAAAAAAGAGAAGGTTTTACGAGCACACTTTTACAGGTTTTATTATTATTGTGTTTTTATCGACACACATTGTCACATCTATCACACAACTTGACCAGGTGTGTGTTTAACTGCAGGTGTATGTGATTAAATAAAGCCTAATGGTTCTAACTGAGCTGCGCCCTGAGAGCTGGATGAGGGCCACGTGCACTGTTAGCCGCTGCTCCGACAGATGCCAGGGGGCAAGCACAAGGGAGGGGACTAATTACCGGACAGCTGCCCAGCAGACCCTCACCCTGCCCTGGGGACTGCCGTCTATCTCACTCCCCTGTCCTCCAACCCTGGACCCAAGACCTGGCACCAATGTTGCCAATTCCAGTCCGCCTCCGGGAGTTATGGTGCTTCGCCCCCAACCGTCAAACGGGAAGGACGGGTTTACAAACATAATTTCTTACCAGACAGACATCCCATGTCAAATAAAAGACTATGATTCTGTAAAAAGTTGGTGATGAATTCTCCCCAAGTGCTCTCTGAGTCGACCTATACCCCAAAACCCTCAGGTTTGACTAAATGAACACTCACAACTCAACACAGTTATACAAACCAGTCATGGAACACAATATATCCCCCAAATGGTGATTGGTTTCCTGCCACTGCATCTGCATCCACCACCAATTTAGCATTTGACCACCGTTAATTCCCAATATGGATATAAATATTTCATAGTTTGGTGCCACAGCGGACTAATAATATCTCAATTGATGCTTTGAGTAGACTGTGTCCTTCACCCTTCACTGGGATGGGTAAAAAAGGTATTTATAAGAAAATTGAGGTCACCACTGAGAGGAGGGCTGGCTGTAGGCCCAAAAAATATAGCGTTGGAGAGGTTCAGGGAGACTCATTTTGTTGGAATTTAGGGGCTACCGAGCAGACTACTCATCTTGCTGTTGGCATAAGCGTGAGAAGAGGAGCTAAAGGTTGAAATTATGCACCCAGAAAGCATTTGGCTCGGGTGAGGAAAAAGTGCAATGCAATAATTAAGCAGCACAATAAAAATGATTAGAACTGCTTTTGACATTCTCATTGCGAATAACTTGCGTTTAATTGCAATCACAAATTTGAAATGCCAGTTTTATGTTTCATGGCTATAAGCTGTTTAAAGTTCAATAGCTATACTCTTTAAATCTCCTTCCAATTTCTGCTTGGAGGCAGCAAGAGGGAATGGATGCAGAGAGACTAGGAGACAAAAGTATGCAAAATTAGTATCCAAAAAAGAGAAGGAGAAGTAGAGAGAGAGAGAGAGAGAGAGAGAGAGAGAGAGTGAATGTCTTTCACCATTAAGTACTGGGCAGTGTGGCTTGCTGGCCTGGAGGAGGACCTGTGTGGCTCAGCTCGAGGCTAGTTAGCTATTCAGCCACAGCATCTGTTGCAGGCTAATGGATGTTATAACCTCATAAACGTCATGAAATTGGACATTATCCCTTAATTAAAAGAACAGAGATGCATTACAATGATTAGAGTGGCACTCCAGTGGACCTACCACACGCTCCAATAATGTTTCTAGAGGACACAGCTCCGGCGTAAGGTGTCGGCTTGGAAGGGGGCGTGTAATATTTCGAATGAGCCGATTGCTGTTATGAGCTGCAAACTTTTGAGAGTTTGGACTGCACACTAAAACTTCCTCTGAGACATCTACTTGACCTTTACCCCATGCCTTTAGTGCTATGGGAACAGCTCCGCACTTTTTTTCCCCTTTTTCCTTTCTCATTTTTATTTGCATTTCAGGAGCTTTTTGATGATGATTTGAGTGTCTTTGCAGTGATTATGTGCGCAGCGTTAGCTCAGCAGAAACAGCTGTGCTATAAACCAGATATAAAAACAAAGCTTGATGCCTGGGTTCCACAGCACCTGGGCCATCAGTGCCCAATAAATAGCAGCAGCCAATCAATCTCGCTGCCTTCCCTGCTAAGGAGCTTAATGAAACCTTGGTTGGGAAATGGAGGATCTGGACAATATCGCCTGCATGCAAATATGTGGGACACATAAACCTCACTCTGGCCTTTACTCACAGACAATTCAAAGCCTGCTCTACAGTTGAAACTGTCATAGCGGGTCTTGCTGTAAAGGTCATGAGAGGCCTGCACTCACACATCTGTCATTGCTCGTCAAGTGGCCTGTGCATGAAAATGTCACATTGTCTGAGAAAGTTGTATGTCGCACAGCTGTGTGGTGACCTCCTCGGTAATCCTTGGTATCACATGATGCAGGGCCCATTTAAAGCGGTCCTCATGTGTACTGTAAATGCCTGCTTCTGCATTATGAATGGCACGCATTGTGTCAGTAACCCTGTGCAAAATCGCAAAAAAACACACCCTTAAAGTGTCACTGCCTGCGTTTGGTTGGACCAGTTACATGCTAACATTCACAAGACATATCACAGATATTGCTCGAACTATGTGAGAGCAATCTCAATGCCGCTGTTAACTCCACAGGAATCCATGTGAAAAGTAATTGTGGATTTCTCACTTATGTATGAGGCAGTTTGTCTTCTCTATGATCTATTTTCTATCGAGACAGACACAATAATATAACACCGAGCACGGGCTGATAAAGAGTCTATTTTTTCTCAAAGCTCCTTCTCCTGAATGAAAATGAATGTAGGCATGTTGCAGTGGTAATGTATCAACATAAAATATTGAAATAGCCCAACCAAGGGCAAACTGCATGTAATTGAAACTCTCTCTGTACTGAGAACAAGGAACCGGTGTCCCTGCATCTGAGATTTGGCAGAAGGGCTTTCAGAAGGCATTTGTTTCAGGTTTCTCTTCTTCTCTCCCTCCCCTCCCCAGAGTTAATTGCCTTTTTGAGAAATTTGTATCGCAAGTGTTTGGTTTCTGCTGCCGTATTATTTATAACCTTTATTTTCTGACAAGAAGGGTACTTTTTTCACCTTTCGCAGCAGCTAAGATGATTGATTTGTCTCGTTTAACCTTGATAAGGGAGGAAATAGAAAAACAAATTGCAGTATTGACACTGTGCTGTGATGGTGTGTCGTTCGCTCAGGTGACCTGGAGGTGAGTCAGAGGTGACTCTAAAGAGGAAGAGAGGCAGCGCTGTGCTTTGCTGAATGACTCCCATATCTATTTTCTTTCTTTTCCTAAATTTGTTTGATATCTTGGCCTCTAATGATTCCACTTGTGCTAAAGCCAGCTGTGACAAAACAAGGGTTTTTAGTAGTTCCCTCACATTCAGACTGTGTCACACAGCTTTAACGAAATAAGGTGTGGAATAGAAGTCAGATCTTTTTAAAGTATGTTTTGCATTACTGGCAAGGTGTCGTCAATGCAAGGTGATTCATTATTTAAGGATTATTGTGTGTATTGTAGAGATTTAGGCACAGCTTTTAAGGTATCATTGCCAGCAAAAACATCATTATTAGAACCTTTACACACCTTCAGCCTGTCATCTCTGGCAGTTTTTTCCTCAAAGCTGTCATGTAATCTTATACTCTACATGCAGTGGTGAATAAACACCCCTTCCTGTGTCTGTCCCATGCTCCTCTGATGACTGCTTTGTCCTCTTCCAGAGTGGTGAAGAGCACCATGGGCTGGTCACCCTCTCCAGAGTCCCTACATCTGGCAGCACCATTAATCTTCCACAGCAGCTGTGCCCCTGTACCTGTCTCTCTTTGTGTAAGGGAGATGGAAAGTCATTTTTAGTCATTATCTTCCCCCTGGCATATGCTCATTCCGCTTATCGCACTTAACCTGCACTTTGACGTTGAGGCTCAACTGCTCTCCTGGATTCACTCGTACAGTAGCTGACCAGCAAGATGTCCAGCATGAAAGCTTCATTGTTGCAGAGGTGACTTCATTTTTTACTGAAGTTGCAAAAGTTATTCACCCCATTCCATAGCAGATGATGTTTGTGAATTCATGCTTGAGACAGAGGGAGACTTGCTCAGTCCTCAGGGGGGCAGCAGGCCTTTAGGAATCCCCAAAAAAGTGGACAGCTGAAGGGACCACAACAGGGTCGAAGCCTGAGAGGTGGCAGACTGCCCTCTACATAGTATCAGGTTTGACAGGGTGTTGCAGTTGGAGGATAAACACATGGAAACCAAAGTAGCCGTCTTGTTGTACTGCCCCTTTGATGTGCACTCATCTGTCTCTGGGCAGACTGTGTGTGTTAGCCACTAATTAACTGCTGACACTAAGGAGTGAGGAGTACAGTGTTTGTGAAGTTTTACAAAGACTGAGAGATGTTTGATGGAGCTCGGGTTGAAAAATTATTTAAAACTGGGATAAATAGCGGCTGGAATTATGCTAGCTCTCGTTGGCAGCTCACCCTCACAGTTTTAACAGCATATTGAATCGACTTCAGAGCTTTAACAACCTCATTCTTGCAGACTCAAATCTTTAACGTCTTCATCCAAATGCTAACTGCCCTGCTCTGTGTTGCCAGTCAGATTGGATATCCTCAACCATGAAAGCAAAATCATTCACTGATCAACATGGATCCATTTGGCCTTGACTACTGTTGTACTGAGCCTTTGAACTGCTTGCTTCCCACAGTTATATGGCACAACTGTCAGGCCTGGCATCATGTGTTTATCTCTTCATTTTTGTGTTCATATGTTTATGCATGTGGGTCTCAAAGGGGTGTGGACTGGAAGCACAATCCATCACAAAATCCAGAGGGATCAAGTGTAATCAATATACAAAGTTTAGGTGGCAGCCCACCTTCTGGCCTCTGCCCGGCTGGCTGCTGTTGGTGGCTCGAGCGGCCGGGGGGATTGCCTGGGTTGAGTTAGCTTGGTTGGCAGCTAATTAGATCAGGGAATGGAAAGGTTCCCGTGACTCCCTCTCACAGGCTGAAGGGTTATTGACATGGCCACAACAGCAATATTTGCTAATGCCAATCCAATCTTACTAGCTCCAAACATGAACACAGTGATACTCTAGAAGCCTTGGATTGATGTAGCTGAACTGTGAAGACTTTACTGTAAGGTCCTTTCATCCCAGTACACAATTATTGAGGAAAAATACATACTGGGAATTATTTTTTGCAGGTAAGGTTTTTTTATTCTATAGCAGACTTTTAAAGGAAGACAAATACTACTGTATTTAATTGTAGTAAGGTAGAGACATACGGTAGTTTTATTTTTAGCCACGGTAGCAGCATGGCTCTAGGGATGGCAGTGTTGGTCTGCCTGTTGGTCGGTCGATCCACTACACTGGTTCAGGCTGAAATATCTCAACAACTTTTGGATGAATTGCCATGAAACTGGGCACAGATATCCATGATCCCCAGAGGAGGAACCCAATGACTTTGGTGACTTTTTCTCAGGTGCCACCAGCAGTCTCTTTACATTTACAACATAGATTGACACACATTTTGGTACAGACATTTATGTTCCCAAAACAATGAATCCTAATGATTGTGGTGATCCCCTGACTTTTCATTTAGCACCACAATGAGGTCAATTTCTTTAGACCCGGACCGCTAGAGTGGCTGGTCTTGTTAAAACCTACATAAAATGGCAATGGTCCCTCACCCTGATTGCATCCAAGAAAACCTGAGCCAAACTGTCAACATGTAGCTTTACTTTCTCTCTTGGCTCTGAGGAGGCACCGGTAGATTTAACACCTTTACTTCTCTCAGACATGTTTTTACTGTTATTTTACTTTGATCAGTCTCAATGCAATCTTGAAATAGATTTATGATTGTATGATGTCATATCCCACTGAGAGAGCAGGTCACAGCAGTTTAATATTTTTGAGTGAAGACAACAGTAGATATGAAGAAGGCACCTTTTTAAACTGCTTTTAAAAGTTAGGTGTTTTTTTTCTGTAAATTATCCTGTAAATGTATTATAACTTTGTGAAGCATTTAATAAGCCTATTTTGGACATCTGCAGAACAAGCAACCAAAGATCACAGGTGCTGTGTGTGTATGCTTGATGCCCAGTTTGGAAACCACTGTCATAGCAAACCTTACATCTGGGATTCAAGAAGCACTTTTGCACAACAGTGTTTGAGTGTTTAGCTAGCTAACAGTGGCAAAGCACGTTTGTCTCCACCTGATGTTCTGTCGTGATTGGCGTGGTGATATTCAAACGTAACTGATCATTGAAATTATGCATTTTAATTTGACGTTTTTTTATTTATGTGAATTCTTGAGCACATTTAAATATAAAAACAGCATTGCTTTGTAAATTACCAAAAAAAAAGATTTAAAAAATATGGCCACAGCCCATTGGTTGAGAATGGCTGGTCTAGTACACTAACACCAGATTGCGTATCCTGATGAGGAACAAATGGATGGTGCCGTGCCACAGTCTGAGCATGACAGCCATGTGCTACATCTCTATGTCATCTGATAAACAAAGCACTGGTGACCATAGTGATGAGGTCAGAGGGTTCACCCCAGGCGCCTGTGGGAAGCTCAGCCACCAGGAGTCTGTAGGTTATGCAGCCATCACCTGCCCTGTCAGCCGATGCCACCTGATAGCGTCTAATGAGAAAAACATGATGGTGCTGTCTCCATTCACTCCGCTCCCAAGCCGTCTGACAAGCGTGCTATCTGATCATGTTGTCTGACCAGTCTGATACTGATGCTGCCCTTAACTTGAGTCAGAGCAGACCATTATCAGATACCAGCTTCCAGTGCACAAACAATGGTCTTACAGCTGCTTTCCTTAACATGTGTAGTTGCTCATAATGTAATAAATGCACATTGTAATAATGTAATACAAATAAAAAAACCATACAAAGGAATTCTCTTTTATAAACGTACAAAACAGGTCAACCTTGTGCTTTTCTGCTCCCAGAGATGATGCTCACACATACACTTGATGAGCAGAGGCTTGGAAACTCATCATCCCTATCAGTCCCCTTCCTTCCTCAAGGTTCCCATTATAATCATACCCCTGAAACAGATCAAGGCCCAACGCAACTTGTTTTCTTCCTTCAAGTCGATAAATCAGACGTGCCTCCTCGGCCAGTGGTCACTTAAAGGCAGCCTGTGGACAAGGAGAGAAAAAGCAGCGGCGTGGTGTGGCGTGTCCTACAGACCATTCAGCAAGAATGCAGTGCCTGAGCCGTGAAGTGTAGCAAGCGACACACTTGAGGAGTTGGATCTCCGCCTGGCAAAAAAAAAGGGAGAGAAGGCTGCTGTAAACATACTCGCCTGGCGAAGGACAAGAATAGGGCTGGAGAGTGGTATAAAAAACTGAGTACTGAGCCACAAGATGGAAGAGGGGATTCAGGAAAGAACTGACTGCTCACTTTTAAAGATACTGTAACTGAATTTAAAATTTTTGATGGGTTAACACAAGTTTAACATAGGGGGGTGCACCATAGTCTACAGCAGGGCAAAGAATAATTTAAACTTCTGTGTACCTGCATACTATCAAAAGGGGGAAGTTTGTTTTGTTCCATCCAACGGCTTCAGTGGTTTTAAAACTGCCAAGAGGTTAGGCTGTTACACAGCATGCATCTGTTTTGTCTGTGCTCAGTCTCCCCATAAGCACAAATACAGATGAAGTTGTTTTATGAGCTTGCCGGGTGAGAGGCACCCATTGTCTCTGTATGAGGCTGATTCAAAATGGCCGCCCTCAGCACTCAAATTGATCATAATTGTATTCCCAAACTCTGGCTCAGCGGGGCATTACATTTGGTGTTATTGACTTTAAAAACACATTCAGCGATTCTACTTGCAATTTCATTACACCGCTGTCAATTACCACTCTGTGAACAAAGCATGCCCGCAAATAAAATGTATGAGGTAATTTTCCAAATGCCACTTAGGAGGTACCGCCGTCTGAGCGATGGGCATGCTTAATTTGTGCACTTGCTTACTGCAAATCTGGTTATGCATTGGCAGCCGTGAACATTTCATTAAAAAAACACAGGAGACTTGGGGTGATTGCCCCAGTGTTTTCACATCAATACATAAACCGACGGCCAGGCCCAGGTAATTAAACATTATAAACGTTTGAAAAAAGGAAATTCTTTATCCTTTTTTTTTGTGTGTTCAAAGGGAATGCTGGGTTAGTGCAGAATGTATGAATCATAAATCATGCTAACAAGAACAATTACCTTGCACATCCACTTCCTCGCTTCTGTTTTAAAGTGTTTGTTGGTCTCCCCTCTCCAGGGTGTCCTCTTCATTGCCTTAAATGGGAAATAAACAGTGCCACAGTGGCTAATTTGGCAACCTCAGTGTCACCGCTTTTCCATTTTACACTGTGGCTCCACTATGGTTAAACCTCTCTCCTCTTCATTTTCTTTTTAAAGAAGGGAACTGGAGCATGATCAGACTTGTGTGTATGTTTCTCTTTTATTCTTGCAGAGATATTTGCTCATATTGTCTGTCGGCTAAAATGAAGAGGTCGTGTGTGTGTGTTGATGATGACAGGGTTAGAGGGCGCTGAGCTGCTGGGGGGTCACAGATAACCGCTTCAGAGATATAGATGGAAGGAATAACCACCCTCACCGCCACCCTTTACCCCCAGTATCACCGCCTCCACTATTTCCCCTCTACAACTAAACATCAGTAAGAAAAAAGGAACTGGGAGACATATGTTTGAGGCTTAGGGACTTTAGGGCACATACAGTAGAACGTGACTTAGAAGAGTAGTGATTACTTAGGTTTGTGTGTGTCTGTGTGGATACTCTCTGTCTGCACATTTGATGACTTTGAAGGATACCGTGTTCGTCTGCGTGCAGTCTTCATAAAGAAGAGCAGCTTTCTGCTTCTGAGCTCAGCAAAAAAGTGCTGAAATGGGCTGTATTGATCGTCAGCGAGGGGAGTCAAAACAATCACCATGAATTAAACTCCTCAAGGTCTTAGGCAAAGGGGATTAACAAAATTATCTGGCCTCTATTCTAGCCATTTATTGTCAGTGCTGGTGTTGACAAAGCCTGGAAAGGCAGCGAAAGCAGTCGCGGGTGAGGCGGAGGGGTAATGAGGGAAGCGTTCTTGATGAGAAACTAACAACAATGTAAACACAGCAGATAAGTGCTTTCTTGGCCTGGCAGTATTGATCACGAATAGGCTTTATGCTCAACTTTACAGAGTGAATTGTATTTTCCTGCTGGGTTTTGATAGCCAGCTGTTAACACACTGTGCAATTACTGGCTGCGAAGACTGCTTTTTTTTTTTTTTTGGGTTTTGTTTGTTGTGAAGAGAGGAGGGAGGCTACGGGTAAATGTGTAGCCTCATTACAAAATGCGTGTAAGTGGATGTGAAGCGCAATTAAAAAGTGAAACAAAGCCTTTGTTTCAAATCATCAGCAATGAAACCCGAAATTATCATTAGCGCCACGGGTGTGTTTGGTTGCAAAACGTTCTTGAATCAAATGATTTGCCTCTGCCTTTGGTGATTTGGCCTTTTTTCCCCCTCCTCCTCTCCTCTTACCCATGGACTTGACTTGCAGCTAATTAATTTGCAAATTTTATTCTCAATAAAGTGCTTACAAAAAGATAATTGTGACTTTATTAACAGTTTCTTGGGCAGCAGATGGTGTTCTGCAGGCCTGCCATGTTGAATTAGTGATGACGCTGTCGTTTTATGTGCTCTCTACTGTGGCAACCCATAAAACTCCTAATTAAGGCTACAAATTAATACTACTTCTTCCCAACATTATACCCAGTCAGTTAACCCTAAATTAGTGTAAACAAATGCAAAATTCCAGGTAAGTCTTCCATTAGTATGCACCTTTTCTCTGTTTACAGTAGCTGCATTTATGTAAGGAATCCCTGTTATTACAATCATTTGTTCTATATTAAGAGCAATTAAATGCCTATTAAAGATGCCAAAGCATTTGTTGGCTTGTTTGTGCTCAGCATTTACAAGACATGCGGTTCCTCTGAGCCAAATCTCAGTAAACTCCATCGACTTAATCCCTCCGATGTTTTATTAAAAACAAATTATATCCGACTTCACCGCCGGTAATCCAGCGCATCAAGTATTGGTAACCGCCTGAAGGAGAAGTGCTTGCATTTTAATTAAGAGCCCAAGTAACGAGGCAGCAAAGTGTGCGGATTAGTGTGTTTACTCGGGGAGAGCAAGAGACAAAAAAGATCTTCATTTCATTTTTTAATCCAGTCTTGGATCAGCTCCAAGTGTACAGTGACTTGACATATTTCAGGGATTGAGACACTGATCTTATTTGGCAAAGAACAGAGACCTGCCAGGTGTTGGAACATCTCCTAAATTTGTCTCTTTTTTTTTTTTTTTAGGACCCAGGTCCTTTTTCATGTCATTTCCCATTCAGACTGCTTCATTTTTGTTTACTTTATTACATTTATTTATTTAACCTAAATGTATTTTTCACACAAATAATGTTTTATAGAACTCTTTAGACTGGACAAGTAAAATGGTTAAATAGTTAAATGCTTTGAAATTCTATGGTAAAGCTTACTGTAAAATATGACAAAATATCATTTTTCTGAGGCTTTCAACCACATCTCAAGCTCTTACTGAGTGCATTTTGACAAAACAATCCACTTAACAACTTTTTTGGGAGCTTTCAACCACATCTCATAGTCTTCATCAGTGAAATAAAGTTTGCGTAGTTGTCATGGGGTTGGTTCACTTGTTCTACGTCAAGAATGAACTACCATATTCAAATGGTTTTGTATTGATGTTAAATTTCCCTTAATGATCATGTATAGCTCCACATCTCTGGAAAATAATTTAGCTGAGAAACTTGCCTACCTTCTAGAGGGTGGCCACAGATTTTGATATATTAACACCTTCAAGATCCAAAAAACCACTAAAGCAACTTATTATTTGCATTTGTACTAAAACAATAAACTGAAATTGTTTCAAATGAAACATAAGGAGTTGGCATATTGTACCACACCATATATCACACTGGTAATTTAGTGCCAAGGAGCTGTCAGGATGGCATTTACACTCAAAAACCTGAACTGTTAGTATAAAGCAATATAATGCTGTCAGTGTATGCTATAAATGCTTTGTTGTTGTTTTATATAGAGGTTTTTTGGCACAGACACAACAGAACCTTCTATTTTTGAGCCAAGGTGGGATCAGAAAGCTGCAGAGATTGGCAGATCCTACCCTTGAGTAGCTCTGCGTACATACTATAATTGACATACTCAGACATAATCCCTTGTGGGACTTCCACACTGTTCCCAGACAGTGGGAGATTGCTGCTTCTTGAAGAAGTCATGACCACTGTTTGATCAAAGGGGCTCTGCCCCCAACGCTCACTGCTTTCTGCCAGCGCTTGATCTGGATCGATGCAGGGGTTAGTGTACAAAATCCCCGGCTTCCTCGAGCTCTGCAAACCCACTTTTGCTGCTCAGAAAGGGAAGTCATGTTAAGTTCATGTGCGCTCGTTCTCATGCGTTTCTTGGCCATGTGGTGCTTCTCAGAGGATTTGTCTTGATGTGGCACCCTTGGCAGCGAGGCGGCTTTGAAACCCAGAGAAATGTCAAGTCTTTTATAGCAAAGCAAGACTCTGTTTCAAATGTAGATTGTTTACATTAATTGACTGTTAATAAAAAACACTGGCCTAATGAATCAATCATGTTCCTTCATGAATGCAGCAGTTTATTTCACCTCCAGCTGTGGGATGTTTGATACCACTGTATATGAGCTTCTGCCTGCAATTACAAACCAAAAGAGTTCTAACAGGCATTTTTATTGTTTGTCTTAACTTTTCTAATAGCAGGCACAAAGCCAGACTTTGAGTTCTTATAAATACTTCCTATTACCGTTAAAAATCTGTCTTTAGCCCAAGAACGCCAAACCAGCTCAGCTCGTTCCTTTATCAGCTTACAACCAGAGTTCTCTGGGTGCTTATAAATCCAGTGAATATTGTTCATTGTGAGTTCTTCGTCTTACCAAACAAGAATAACAAGAAAAGGCCCATAATTACAGAATTTACTGCAGTTTGAGAACTTCACCCAAAACTTTTCTGTTCCCATTAATGGAAAATATGGTAATTAGTTTTTCATATTCCCTCATACATCGGAGGTTGATATAACTTATTCATGACAGCGAAAACAAGAATTGCTGTTGTCTGTCCATTTTCTTTCAGCAGTGCAAGATGGGAGCAGGAGCTCCACTGATTCCAGCAGCAATTGAGCCTTAGCCTCCGTCTCCCTTTTGGTGCGATACCCACCGGATATGAATCAACAGCATCATTAAGCGGGGCACTGTTTCATCAAAGCGGGAGTCGAGCCGAAGATTCCGAGGGGAACGTAATCAGTTTGAGGGACGAAGGTTCATTTATTCCAAACAAAATGAAATTACTCTGCCTCTTGAGTGACATTTATGTGTGCGCTACCTGCGGTGCTGACATGTTTACAAAGGGACTAAGTTTAAAAAATGCATGCTCTGGTTTGTTCTGGTGATGGCGTAGACACACTGCATTTCTTTTTAACCTTAAAAGATAAGGCTGACAATGCTCTTCATTTTTCATATTGTCAACAAATGTCATGAAAAGACCAACAACAACGATAAATGCCTGTATAGCCAGAGCTTGATGGAGCTTTTTCCTCTCTGCCATAGACCTCCATTGTTATTTGTTGAGAATTGTTTGACTATTTTATTTTTAAATCTAACAGTTATTAAAAGTTCTGAATAAATATACAATGTTGTGATGCTTGGATAAAATGCCTGCGTGATGTATTACCTAATTTAATAAAGAGGTTTCATTTTATGTGCTGTGCGAGATTTTAAGGCTAAAATTAGGAGCACAGAATTGTGTGTTAAGAGTTTTGCAAATTGAAACTCTGTTGTGTAAACCGAGCCAAAGAAAATGAGACAGACTAATGCATTGGTTTTTGGTCTGCTACTGGGATTTGTTGACTAAAACCAGCTTTATTCTTTAAAGACACATACACACTGTACATCCATTCAGGTGCTAGGTGCCAATGGTCCATTGTATGGATTTATATAATATTTGGTTTCATTAATCTGCTTCTGCTCTCACATCCGCTTCTGCCATCTTGATGTCACAGCTCCAAGTAAATTGTCTCATGTTGTTTACAGACAATTGCTCATTATCTACCACTCCCCGATCCAGTTCTTGGGTAATACTCCTCAATTAAAGGTTATTTCGCCTCTCACTCGAGGTGATGTGGCCCTGGTTTGAACCTGCTTGCACGCCAGAGGATAAGTGAATGACCCCAGTGAGAGAAAGAAGAACAAATCCCTCTGTTTGGCCTCCTCAGCATAAAAAATTACTATTTCATGAAGTGTGGAAACACTCAGGCAGCCATTCTATAAATTACAGTTAAATATAATGGCTCTGTTAACACTGAAGAAGCAGCGCTGGTAGCATTCCTGCTACTATAGGACTACGTGGGTGAATATGGGGGCTTCCGTACTAATGAAGGGGTGGGTAGGAGTTAGACGCGGGCGACGTAGCACAGCGAACAATGTGCCATTGTCGCCGCTGTGGCTGGGCTGTCACACGGTGCTCTGATCATTACTTACTCACAGACGTCCAATGTCATGCACAATATCCCCAGGTTTGCCCTTCATAGGTTGTTGTGCATCCTCCGATCACTCCAGCTTGCTTAATGATAACAGGCAGGAATTACACTCACATGCCTGCACACACACACACACACACACACACACACACACACACACACACACACACACACACACACACACACACAAACAAGCTCGCACACAGTACTGTACTGCAGGAAAACAAACACATTCCCCACCCGCCCGCTTGCCTTCTCCGTTGGCCTTTTTGTTTAGGAAGGAAGATAAATATCCCCATAATAGAAAAAGCCTGCTCGTGATGCATTTTCAACAGTTCACTGCTTCAGTACATGTATTTACTTACAAGGCTGAATTTATTCTCTGCCCGCTGCAGTCCGATTTGTTTTGAATGGTAAATGAAAAGATCTCCGGTGCTATTGTGGCTATATTTTAACGCTTTGCCTTGCCAGCACACCTACCAATGAACTTTATGTGTGCAAATTGTTTAATAAATCAGCCGAGGGGGTTGAGGTTTGTAGGGACGGGTGGCAGTGGTTTGGGTGCACTGCTTGTGCGCCGCAATGAAAAGAACACTTTATAGATTGCAGCCTTGTCGGTATGAAAGACCCCTACAATCCCGCGCTGAGGGGGGGGATTAGAGGAGAGGCCGGGATATTATTCACCCGGGGTGTATGAGTTGACACAGTACTGCAGAAGTGTGCAAAGTAGTCGCACTATTGCTTTCCCCAAACTGGAAATGTTGGCAGTATGCAAAGCCATCTTTTTGAGCTGCAGTTAGATTTCATGGGACTGCACACACATGATGTCAGAGTATGGATATCAGGGGACACGAGTGAGCTGGTGTGCTGGTAGGGTGGCACGCTTATTGAGATCATGATTATAGCTGTGTCTAAACTCCAGTCCCTTTTGTGACAGAGCCATTAGCAGGCTGTCACACTCTTCAGCGTGCTCTATGTATGTGACCGCTAATGCTAATACACTGGCTTCAGCTCAAATTCGCATACTAGATTATACCAACACCGTGGTGCTGACCCTGGACACTTGGATACTTGTAGAAGAAATGCAAGTAGCATGAAATCTTTTGTTTTAAATTTTTTTTTTAAGTTTAGTTAGTTGCCATTTTTGGCATATGTGTTGTTGCTCAGTGATGGATCAGGTGTCATACATATCCAGATTTGCCTTTCCACATGCTTGCCATTACTGTACATCACTGGTTTATACAGCCAGGGCTGAGCAACACCAGGCTGCAAAGTCACATTGCCAAATTGATTGCCCATTTAAAAGGATTGTGGCTTTTACAAGGTTTGGCCTCCTTCAGTTGAGTGCAAATCGAGTGCCACTATATTAAGTGGTAAGACCAGAGTGCTGATAGATTACCTTTGGCCACTTTGTTTAATTGTTGGACTTTGTTGGCAAACCTGTTAAAAAAAAAAAAAAGGGAAGAAAGAAAAGATAAGGGCTAAATCGAGAATGTTAAATATTGAAGTGGTTGCCGGAGGGCTAATGAAATTAACAATGCAAGTAAACAGCCTCCTGCAAGTGCCAGTGCCACATCCTCCTCCTCCTCCTCCTCCTCCTCTGCCCTGCTCTGTCCCTCTCCCTCATTGGCTTATCGCGAGGAGAGCTTCAGGGCTGAGTGTGAGGTGGGAGTGTGTGTTTGTGCTCACAGGTACCCATGCATGGAGGGTTTAGAGAGGGTGATCCAAACCCCAGCATTAACACCAACCCCATCCCAACAGACCAGATCTCCACCATGCTGCATCAGCTCTATAATATCGTCAACCATAATCCGCTTCCCTGCCTTTACCTCTGGCCGAGCCCCGCTACTGAGTTTTACATTTGAATACTAGTTTGCATCCCCCTTGCTTCAGACATCCTTTCATTTCACTGAGAAAGATGAACAATTATGAAGCTATACCTATGAAACCATGTTGCACTATTTTGGCGGCTAACTCTGTATGCTTTATAAAAAAAACTGTGACTCCAAACAACTTCGAGCCTACTGTTTTTCTGATAATTAGTTGTAGTAGAGAGATGAACCACTACATGTTTTCCTAAAGGCTGTGATTGAGCAGTGGGAGAGCTTTGACAATTGTGTTTCAACTTGAAATGGCTCAGTGTGACATAATTATGTCAGCGCAGGCTTATTGCTGCTTTTTTTTTCCTCAGATGGAGATTGTTGTTAGCTGTTGGGCAGCTATCTGGGGGCTTGGCTTTTTTCTTTTAGTTTAACACAGGCCACGCACACATGCGCGCACACACACACACACACACACACACACACACACACACACACACATATACAGTACACACACAGGGATAGATGGACATGAATCCACATGCACACACAAGTGCCAGGTTACCACACGGTGAACTGGTCCAGTTGGTGGGTAGTTGGCTTCGGAAGACTCAGCGGGGCCTGGGTTGGAGGGTCCCCTCTGTCCTGGAGAGGACAGGCTCAGAGCAGATGTGCATCCCAGGGGCTGGTTCTTTAAATCCTGTTCGACTGCTGTAGCCGTGAAAATAGAGAAGCTTAACAAATCAATTCTTGTCTTTGGTAACACTTTACATTAAGATGCAGAAAACCCAGAGGAGTTATCAGTGAAGAATAACAAATCAGGAACTAACTGTTAATTAATCAGCAGCTAACAAGTAGTTCCTAACTCATGAAGGAGCTGTATAGTAGATAATACTAGACCAGACTGCTCAGTACAATGTTAATAGATCAGTATGTAATGACTAGTATCCTGCTGCTTTTACCTAACAACTAATCATTATTAATATTTGTAAATGTTAGTCACTCTGTTTGTGCTCCCTCAGTTAAAGTGGTCTATCATACTGAGTCTGGAATTGATTATTACTTCATGATTACCTTACCGTTACAGTACGTGCCACTTTTGTGTCCTCTGTGCTCATGAATGTCACAAAGACTTAAATCATCATTCAGAGCACATTAATACTCACATCATCAGTGTTGCTTAAAAAATGTAATCAATTACTTGTTACAATTTCCTCATTGAAAAAGTAATGACTTTGCTTTAGTAATTACTCAACAGCAAAAGTAATTTGTTACATTACTTAAGTTTCTAAACCCAGCTCCATCAACAACTTCAAATCCTCCACACCCACATGGGTAGAAATGGAAAACAAAACATTTTGGTTCAGTCTATGTTTTGGAGGAATTTACTGTCCATCAACAGCTAGCTTAACCATGATGAGATAATGCAGCACTACTGCACTACTGCAGTCTTCACGCTGAAGCTGCAGGATTCGCACATCTTCCAACTCTGAACCAAACCAGGTGATTCCTGACTGGACGTTAGCAAGCCAGTTAAGAAGACACAACATGTGCATACTCACTCAGGCAAACTCACTATCCTCTTTTAATTCTCTTTTTAAAACTCATTTTCTTAATTGATGATATTGTAATTGTTTTTAAGTGTTTAATCTTGTCGTATCTCGCCTTTTGTTTTTGATTTTGTTTACTCTTTTCTTTGTTTTTACTGTTTTGACAGGTGCTATATAAGTAAAGTTATGTAATGTAATTACTTAATTTTCAGTTGTAATCCCTTACATGCCTGCTGATGACTGAAAAAAGTAATGTCATTACTGTAACACATTAAGTACTGCATTACTGCCTGGCACATCAGTACGTCACATTATTAACTAACGTACACAACCACACAAGCTGTGAACCAGCTAACTAGTGTCCTGTTACAGTGCCTATAAAAAAATATTCAACTTCCATTGGACTTTTACATCGTCTGTTTCACAACAGTGAATCACAGTGGATGTAAGTAGGATTTTTGACACATATCAACAGAAAACAAATCTTTACAAATCGATTTAAGGTAAGCACAACTACAAAACACAAAATAATTGATTGCATAAATGCTCGGGCTTATGAAGTCAATATTTGGCAGCAGCTGCAGCCTTCAGTCTATGTGTACAGGCCTGTATCAGCTATGAACATCTGGATGCTGCAATGTTTTCTCATTCTTGTTTGCAAATCTGCAGCCTGTCCTCAAGAAACTATGTAGATCATAACTCTAAGTTTTAAGAACTACTTGTTAGCTATTCATTAATTACAACATATTTAATAATTCCTTGGAAAAAACTCAGAAATGTATGTACATTTTTACAAAATGTTACCCTTGTCTTTATCTACGGCCTGTAAATAATAAAATGACAGATTTTATAACTGTACTTTGTATTTTTCCTGTTTTCTTCACACTTAATGGCATTAAATTCACACTAAGGGACATTAAATGTATCACTTTAGTGCCTCAATTAACAGCTACTGAACATGGTGGCTTTTTACTGACCTGCTGTTGGTGCTCGAGCACAGGGCCTATAGCTGATATTTTCCAAAGAGGTAAACAGCATTCCAGCCATACTGTTTCTCTGACGCCAGCCTTTTTTAACATCCTTCACCACCACTGGTGGCAACCACCTCAGCAGGCTGGGATCCAAGCCCCCTCCAGAGAGTGTACTCTTTTCTCTCAAACATGAGCATGGGATTTGGTTTCACTAACAAAGCCGTTTTCACGGTTTGTTGTGGTGCACATGAATATTCATGCTCTAATGCTTGACCTGGTATGTCCTCATAATAAGCACAATGATTGTTACTTTTTCATTTTTATTCTACTGTGTTATTCCCTTGTCTCATGAGCAGTGGTTAGGCTGGTGGTCAGACAGGTTTAGGTTTTTTGCAACTCTAAGCCAGTGTTGTGAGGGGAAAACATATTTGTGACCCTTTCTCTTTCTATATTACCACAGCAATGGCTTCATATATACTTGACCTGAACATTAGCTGTTCAATCAAACTTTGCATTTAAAGGTCTAGTCATCCTCTTTTCACATTAGAACAGCCCCGCTGGCTGGAGTTTAATACAAAGAGGGATAACAAACTATTATTATTTGGCACACTTTGGCAGTGATCTCCTGTTTTTAAGAGCAACTTTAAAAAGTTAAAATCTATCTTATAAGGTCATTTAAATATACAACTTCTCTATACTTTGAAATGAAGTATGAGAGGAAAACTTATAAACAAGCATTTTGGTATAACTTATCCGCTTTGTAAAATATCTGTAATGCTTTGAGAACACATGTTGATCATAATGATTGTTGACATGGCTGCCTGCTCAATAAGGTGAAGAATAGAACATCTAAAACTTAATTTTAGGTCATTACATGAAACTACTTTGTGATTGCATAGGCTCTCATGCTAAAAGGCTACTGAATAGCAGTGATATCTAAAAGAACAGGTTGGGAAAAAACTAAAGTTTCCATTACCAACCCAGTGGCGTCATGTGTTTTTGATATACTGTATGCAATATAAAGACCATGTAGTACAGCAGTGGTGGTATATGTACAGTACCTGCAGTATGCATCAGGTGTGAAATGTGACAGACTGCTTATTAAAATCCGAATTCAAGGTAGAATTTAAAATTGCGATCAATGTTTCTAAGACGCACACTTTTTCAAAGGGAGAGCTAAAACCTTGAATTCTTGTCTATACTTGTTAGACAGGTGCATCCTAAGGCTGTGTCTCCAAAACAAACCTTGCCTGTCCCCTATTTTTATTTTTATTTTTTTTATTTTGAAAGCCACTGAGCGTGCTGCTTGAAGGTGGTGATTGATTTTTCAGCCCCTGCTGTGTGTGTAGCTCCCATGTCACACCCTTTGTCTTCTTTGTAGAATTTGTTTTTGAACTGACAGTGGTCAGAACAGGCAGCACGCCCTGAAGCCATGGCCTTGTATGTTTATCCACCCTATGAATGAATAATGAACAAATGGCATTTTGTGTACAGCACTTTATTTGCTCCATCCTGTAATAATGCATTTGGTGTTTGTCTTTAGGGCATCTTCAGGCTGTAGTATGAACAAAATAGTGGTAACTCCAGAGAAACCATCAAAGGCACTCAAATTCTGGACGCGGCTGCCTAATTCTGATGTATTCTTATAACTTACTACTGCGTTAAAAGATCTACATTTTCCATATTTAGACATTTGAAATGTTGATCAGGGTTACTTTGTGGCCACCAAATACTCCATGTAGGTGGCCCCCTGTGGCCACCAAGTTTTATCCCTATACTGCGTGAGGAAGCAAGTGAGAGAGAGGCAGAGGCATGGGGGGGGTCGTCTCTCTCGAACAAGAGACTGCGAGAAAATATACAGTGGGGCAAAAAAGTATTTAGTCAGCCACCAATTGTGCAAGTTCTCCCACTTAAAAAGATGAGGGAGGCCTGTAATTTTCATCATAGGTACACTTCAACTATGAGAGACAGAATGGGGGGAAAGAATCCAGGAAATCACATTGTAGGATTTTTAATGAATTAATTGGTAAATTCCTCGGTAAAATAAGTATTTGGTCACCTACAAACAAGCAAGATTTCTGGCTCTCACAGACCTGTAACTTCTTCTTTAAGAGGCTCCTCTGTCCTCCACTCGTTACCTGTATTAATGGCACCNTATGTAAAATATGTTTACAAAGAACTTGAGACTTCAATTTAAATAAATTATTCTAAAAATATATTTTCATTCTGTTAATGTCTTTTCATTTATTGAAGTGTCACAGTTAAGGAAGGCTGTGTTGCGTTAAATTGCCTTTTCTGTATTGTTTTTACATAACTTTACATTTGGGCCACCAAAAATATACTTTGGCCACCAAATTTAGGGGCATGGAGGCCCGTGGGGCCAATGCTTAAAAATATTAGCGTCTATTCCTGTTGACATGGTGAATAGATTTGTTTATTTCTCAACTAAATTCCATTTGTTTTCTGTGTGGGGTAACAAGGTTGAATAGGCATGAAGTCTTGGTAGACTTAAAATCATTCCAGAAAATATACCTCCAACTGATTGAAAGACTTTACAGTGATGTTTCCTCTGTTTTATGCATGCCCCTGTAACCCCATATTTCCTCTTTCTCACTCACCTCTTCTGCTAGCTATCTAGCTCTGCATTACCTTCAGCTGTTTTTAGTCGGGGATTAACATAGCATTAACAGCTTACATCGTTTTCCTCTGTTGGTCTCTCACTCTTTGTTCCCCCCCCCCCTTTTCCCCGAATCTTTTTACTTTCCAGAGTTAAAATAGAGGATTTGATTTTTCATACAAAATCAGAGCAAAGCCAAAATGAAGATGCCAGTTACATTAAGAGATATTCCACAGGGGGCTGGAGGCGATGCGCACAGCTTTGACTGAGAAACAGTGAGGCACTGCACGGCACCCCCAGAGGACCAGCCTAGTGTCTGATGTTGATTTAGCTGTAGAACGCTGGTTATTCCTGCATGCCACAGAATCTAGTTATAACTGTGTTGAATTAATTTGTCAGGCCTCTAAAGAGAACTGGAGCTACAGACATTTAGATTGAGCTAGAGGAGTAAAGAGTGTGGTGACTTTTGTAGCCATCAAACTTGAGCTTGAAAGAAGTGGATCTCCCTGCAACGTCTACAGTTTGAACTCCTTTAGGCCTGCATCCCACCTGCTCTTTAACACATCACACTTTAAGTAGGCTAATCCAGAATGTAGCCCTATCCTGCCTGCACCAAAGCTCAGCATCCTGGATTTTAAACTCAACTTAATTTGCATTTTCTGCTTACATGTGCACTGAAAACTGTTCTTATTTACGTACCATAGTTAATAAAACTAGCTTCAGTGCTAATGCCTAGCAAAAGAAATGGGCAGGTCCAGTGCTTCTACTGTTTATATTCATGGCGGGCTTTGCAGTACCTGTTCATTTCCTGCTGTGTTCTTACTGAATGTGCACCTGCTGTAGGTATTTTAAAATCCATTTTTATTGTTCTTGTATACTTTTTTAGGGCAGGCAGGTATGCAGCTGTAGGATTGTTGAAAGTGCAGCTAAAGAATACTGCAGATTAGGTCAGAGGCTGTAGGGAGAGGCCTGTGTTGTCGTCAGATACTAATACCGTTGTTACTATAGATGCCACTTTTCTACACAATAAAGTGTTGGATTATTTTTGCTCCCTAGTGTTCACTTGATTTGGTACAATTTATGCCTGTGGTGCTTTGGTTTCTCCCATCCGCCCTGTCCTTTAAGGTTGCTTGCGTGTGCCTAGGCTTTTTACAGCCTGCGTCAGTGAACTCCAGCATGAGCCGTGTTTAATTGCTCTTGATGCACAGCGGGTAGAGATCCCCCGGGCCAGGCCGGTATGCATGGCCGACCCAGAGAAGACATGTGCATCATCAACCACCTCAATGCCACCAAAAACACAACCCCCACCTTTCCTCCTCAGCCACACAGAGAGCTCCTGTGGACCAACATTACATGTGTAAGGGTTCCCCACAGAATCTCTCTTCATCGCCTCTGTCACACTCAAGTTAAACACTTGAATTACACAACCTGGGAGTTTTTGTAGTGATTAAGTGCAATTACAAGGTGTAATTAATGGTCTTGAATTGTTAATTGTATGTCAACCACTTTTGTGCTATCACTGAAGCCCTGCCTTTTAGTGTTCTGATAATGTTAAATTATATTATTTTCCTCTTGTTCATGTGTGCGGGCAGTAGAAGATGTTGGGTAAGCAGTTTTCGTTTGAATAAATATGCTGTCATTTTTAAATACGTCATCCTTTTTTGCAGCGCAGTTTAACAGCAGGCGGTGCGATGTTAGGTTGTATTCAATGGCAATGGTGGCACCTCTTCTGAAAACCTCCACTGACTTCCACAGCAGGGATCAGAGGTCAGTAGCTCTCATAGTCCTCGACAAGCTGCAGCTGATTGCCCTTGTTTCCCCGAGGAAAGTTGAATGCCACAAACACAGCTCCCCATGAGAAAACAAATTGGCCACCCAATGACTCCTGTCATTTTGAACACTCCTTAAAAGCTGGAATCGCTGGCTGAACCTTTATGGACACCAAGTTCCTGCTCCCTGAGCTGGAGGGCGATTCCAGTACTGCACTGGGAAATGAACTGAGATGCATATATCATTCAGGATTTAGTAGTGTGAGTAGGGTTTGTCAGATGCGCAGAGTGTGTGTGTATGTGTGTCTGTGTGTAAGAGTTTGAAAACATGGCATGAAATGAAATATCTGTCTTTCTCCCTGCATTGCTCCAGGGCCTAAGGAGACATTTATAGCAATGGTTTCGTTTGTCATGTAAGTTACCAGAACCACACGATAAAGTCATTACTTCAGGGCGCTTCCCCTCCCCCGCCCCCATCTTGTCAAAAGCTACACAATGTCCCTGTAAGCACAGTGGTACTTTATGGCATATATACAGGAAATAAAGTGCAATCATCACAGCAGCAATGCACCCGACAGGAATAGGTTCCAGATTCATAATGACAAGATGAAGCCACATGCCTTTTTTTTTTTTTCTCTCCTCCTACGTCTTCGTGCTCAAATCGTAAGTCAATTTGTTGGCTTTGTCAATCCCAGGGGACCTTTTTGAATGTGTCACATCAGCGTTAATTGCCATAGACATATGAAACAGCGGCCCCCTCCTTGCTGCTCTGGCGCGAGACAGCCCCCTCCCCAGCGGCTATGACACTAAGTGCACCCGTGTTCCCCTCTGCACGGCTCCTCTGAGGATGTATTCTAAACAGGCTTTGACAAGGCAACTTATGTTATAGACTATGATGATCACTTCCTTGCCTACTCGACAAGAAAGACATTTTGTCAGTAAACAAAGTGGAAAGAAAAAAATGTCTCCTTGCATTATCTGATCCTGTGGAGTTCAGCATATTACAGGGAAACTGAAAGATGGACAGTTCACAGTTCAATCATGTACCCAAGCCATCATCACAAGACAGAGGACTTTCTTCACCTTTTAATTAATCATGGAGGAAACAGAGTGGCGCCAGAGGCCCAATGCCCTTAATCAAGCACTGTAAGGTCAATGTAAAATGCTGGACTACTGCTAAAATGGAGTCTGTCTAGATGGTAGACAAAGTGAGAATGAATGAGCAAGGGAGGAATGTAGAGGGCTTTTAAGGGCTCAGATTACTGTGGGTCGCTCGTGGAAACGGCTGCATCCAGCACACATCGGGGACAGTGTAAAAAGAACCAAGATGCAGAGGAACAAGCTGAATATTTGAGTAAACAGGAAAAAACTGTCAAAGTCAAAGTGTAATTTGTCCTAAGGTAAAGAGAGGCTCCACAAAACAAACACTTTGTCTTTTATTCTGATATGGCCATTGTGGTAGCATTAACAGTGGGAATGGTCTGTTCATGCTTGTGTAGAAAGGCCCAACATCCACCATGAGCTCTGTGCTGATGGGGTCAAGCACAGAGCTTGTAGAGACAGAGGAAGAGGTTGCACTCTGATGAAAAAAGGGTGAACTAACCTGCCATAAAGCATAAAGAGATGGTATCGGGCATGGTGTACAGGAATAGGCTGATGGTGCCGGCCGGTGTGTGACTGTATGTATGCATTTGGGAGGGGTGCGCTGTGATTTATTACCATTGCAGGGCTCAGCAACAAGTCAGCTGTTAGTGTTTTGACCAGGTGGCCAGGGACAAAAAGGGCATTCCCCCCTAACAGAATAGGCTAGGATTCAAACTGCGTGCATGTGTATGTGTTTGCGCGCGTGTGTGTATGCAAATCTGTCTAATTTAGCTGTCTCCACAAGGACACGTGGAATCAAGCTGCTCTTTTGCAGCCTTCAGCGACAATTGCACCGCAGTGCTGTGCATACGTAGGGAACGGCATGCGGCGGCCATTTCCTCTAAATGTGTCAACAGGATGCTGCTCTCACACTGTGCCTCCCAGAAGATTGATAATGAACGATTGGCTCATTAACAGAGACTATTAGCCATGTCCACATGTGCAGTCCCATGAGTGGGTAGAACACTCGCTGAATGGACACACTACAATATGAAGACTAATTGCCTTTGAAGACGGAGTCTGTATTTTCTCCTCTAATTCTCCTAGGGCCCACAGGCGGGCCTTAAGTCAATAATTGCTGCAATTTTCAGTGTCATTTACTCATTTCCAGAGTGACATGAGCATTCCAGAACTTGTTCTCTCACAACATGTCCGGCTGCCGCTTCCGTTGTGGTTAAGTCAACCACATCTTGATGAAAAAGTTGTTGGACTCTTCCAACACAGCAAACAAAAAAGTCTGTCAAGGAAAGACATAACAAAACGTCAATTCTCCCAACACAATTCCAGTCAACACATCATTTTAATTGCATATCAATGTTTCTTCCACCATGTCGCATAACCTTTACATCAATCTCACATCAAATTGTACCTGGAAAATCCTCCACTACCTTGATCTCACAGACTTTTCCAAGGAGGCCAAGCCTTTGTTGTGTTTGTGCCAAACTTGCGGGCATTTAACCTCTGACTCAGCTGACCCTCAGGAGTCAGATACTGAAAGGCTGACAGACGAGCAGCACCGGGAGATTAGAAAGAAAAACAGAAGGGGAAAAAAAGATCTCTCTGCTACAGGCTTTGTTTGTGGGTAGCTGGTATTGCCATAACAACATATGGCCACCAAGCTGTAGATTCACTGAGCTTGGAAAAGCATTTGGTTGGTCAACATTCCCTCAAATGACATTGGCAGGTTTATTGTGTGAGGAATTAACCAATTTGTAGAGCTGAAAATCAGGCTGTTGCGCAGTTGTTTGCTGTAATGTATCAGCAAGAAACAAGTTTGAGAGGTTTGAACAGGTGCTCAGTGCTGGAAGGCGTCACTCTGGACTATGTTGGGGCAAGCCAGAGCTTCTTTATTACTAGTACATTAGTATGGCAGTAATAACAAGCAATATTACTACAAAGCATTAAATCAGTGGGGATGCAATGTGAGATTTCTTATTGAGAACTCAAAGTAGCCATCACAATTTTTGGATACAGATTCTATGCCTGGTCAACAGAAATTGAATGCTTGTGTGTCTTATAGTGCTTTGCCTCTTTGGTTGGCTAAACTTGCTGGGTAAACATGTTGGTGTGCAGTCGTTAACATGTGCTTGGTTGGGTTTACTGTTGGAGTCACTCCGAAAGGCATCAGTATGCTCCAGCCAAGTGCTTGATGGGTGGTCCCCACAGACCTTTCCGACGTCAGGATTGGGGCGCTGTGTTTGACAATTTCTGTAACTTTCCCGAAACTGACAATCCGACATTCATGCTCACTTTAAGCAGCAATTGGATGGGTGCGTGAAGGTGACAAAGTAAGCAATGGGAGTGCAACTTTGCAGCTTTGAAGACTGCATAAACACAACAAGGCTCTTTTGGAAATCCACAAGTTGTCATTGGATCCCAGAAAACTCGACAGACAAAATAAAAAAGCTGCCGGGACCAGATCAGGCCCAAATATCACAAATCTTACAATCAGACTGGTGGTTATGGATGACTGTTCTTGCGCAGAGCCTGAACCCTCCCTCCCTCTCCCCATCCTTGGTCCCAAGACAGTTAAGTGTGCAAACAGGACTTAAGCTTGTTTCTCTTTTTTCCCCCATTGTGACAGGTATGATAAATAACAAGTCATGTCTTGCCAGTATGATATCAGGTCTTTAGAGGAAAAAAGGGCATTTCCTTACTTTCTTGTCTGGAAATGACTGAGAGTTAGAAAAGGCAACTCTGATTTTCTGGCCAAATTCCCAGTGACGGTTTGGACACATGAAAAGACATCTTGCTGTGTGAGTGCAGGAGTGAGACGAGACCTTGTCGTCTTGAAGCCCCCCTGTGGTAATTTATGACGTCCATTCGGGGCCTGTCATTACCTCTCCACCAATGCTTTCTTCCCCCGTCCATGAAGAGAGACGGCGAGATAATTAATGCGTTTGTGAGTCCTCGCACTTCCCTGACACACTTGACTCCATTTAATAAATGATGTCCCATATTTTCCCATTCATTATAATGTCATTAAGACATATTAATTCCCCCTGCTGCTTTAACCTTTTAGCCTGCCTTACCACAGTAGCCCCTCTCCATGGCTAGCCCCAGTTTTGTTCTACACCTCTCAGATGTTGTACCACTTAAATTACAGTGCCCTCCATGGGCTGTTATGCAATAAGCCCATTTAGAAATGAACAAGGACAACACTCAGTGGCAGACGCGAGCCCTTGCACAGAAAGCAAGCATTTTCAGATGTTTTACAGAGTGCATGAAAGTCAAACTTATGAGAACGTGTTCAGCCTGCGCAGGTATAAGGAGAGACTCCTTGACAAGAAAAAACTCAGCGACAGTCTGTTGACCCAATTTGAAGCCCACACTTTCATGGAGCAGATGTAAGAGATGCACTAAAATGTACAGTGTTGAGATGCCTTTGGCAACACTGGGTCTGTTGGTTATGAAGAACACGCAGATTTGTGATTCATTACCCTGGACAAGGATGAGTCTACAGAAAAAAAATGTCACTTTTAAAGAGTCATTTATTCTCACTTACGCATTCAGTGCAGTCTGGTTGTACATACAGCAGAGCAGAGCTGTTCATCTCCCCGCAGTGATAAATGTCCTTTTTGGATTCTCTTTTGGATTGCCTTCATACAGAGGGAACTCATAGACCATTCGTTGGCCCAGTGACCTGCCAAGCGTACAGCAGCACCTTGCACACACTCACATCAGCAAGAGCGTGCGGAAATCCGAAAGGGGTGGGATAGCTAGAAAAGAGAGAGGTAAAGTGTGTGTGTGTGTGTAGCTAGCTTATGCCCTTGAATTGGCCTGGGACCACCAATGCTTGACTCGTTTAACTGCTCATTTATAACAGGTGGGCAGCATTAAACACTGCAGGTCCAAAGTCTGATCTCCCATTCCCTATTCATGCCTTAATCATAGCCGACTAAAAACCTAATCTGTCTCCAGATCAGTGGCCAGGGACCCATTTTATCTAGCCCCGCTAAACATATTGTGCAGAAGCCCATTTGCTGTAAATTGCAGCTATTAATCGTCAACTCAAACAGGCACCTGCATTGTATTTGGGCATAAGAATTCATGGAAAGTTCACTGGGTATGGTTATGAAGCCCTCACTGATAAAGGAACTGGTGCAGTGCATTTACAAAGTGTTTGCCTATTATTCCTCATAAGGTGGGAATAAACAATTAATCACACATTTTGGATTTTGTGTATAGCCAGAGGCCAAACATTTCCCCAGCTAATTCAGGCTCTTATTTTATGCATATACCCTACTTTTGGGCTTTGCACATCGGGAGAAAAGTTGTGGTCCTGCCTGTACCCCTATAATATGAAACATTCTCCACTCCATTCAAGGACTGTAGTTACTACAGCATATGAACTCTGACAAGCTAAAATAAGAATAGTTCAATCCTCCTTTACTTTGAGTGCGCCATTCACCAGCCGGCCCAGTACAAGATATTACATCTTTTCCATCCCCGTTATAAGGAGAAAAAAATCTGCTCTTGGACACCTTCAATTAGAACCTAGCCATAATAGGTCTCCAACTCATAGCTCATTCTGTGTTAGATATAGTGCCAAATCTCATTTTACACTGTCTGATAGAGTACTGTGGGATTTGAATATCGTCTTTCCCCTGTGTTCTGGCACTACCTCAGCTTCCTCCAAAGGCACTAACATGAATTTTCATCTGCAGTCTTTGCCCTAAATAGACACTCTGTACACCTGCCTTGTTTTCTTTTTAGTTCCCTATATCATAGTGTAACCACTAGCATTCTTGATACAGCTTGAGAATAAACATCTTTCTGTCTTTCTTGAAATAGACCCATTATTGTCTGTACCTTTTGAGAGGCTTTGCATAAAAGTTTAATTGGATAATAGAGAGTTTGGCAAATCTTGGGCTTGTACAAACTAAACTCCTTTCATAGACTAGTCTATTAAAGTGAAAATGTACTCATGAATAACTTTCATTTTAAATTTCTCAGCTAACTCTGCCAAAATGAAAGACCACAGATCCACAACTTCTATATTTTCTAGGCCAGACCTGTTACCCAAATCACTGAAAAAGTTACATCATAAAATGAACTAATAGACTTTCAGTTCACTTAAGTACACTTAAAAAGTAAATGTGTAGTGTATGTGAGGTATACCAACAAGTCAACAAGCATACTTGAAACAAGTGTGCCAATTTAGCTCCAGAAGTCATAAAATTGTACATTTAAAAGTAAACTAAGTTAGTCAACTTCTTGTTCTCAAGTATACTTTAAACGTTTATTACATATTTGCCAGAGAACACTCATTACACATTAGCTTTTCTAAACTTTCTCATTACTCTATAGCTCTATACATTTAGAAGGACTGAGTCTGTGTTGTCCTAGAAATGCAAAAGAGTTTTTCTTCCTTGACTAGAAATGCGGTTCATGTTTCTTGACATGCTTTTCACTCAGGCTTTTGACAAAATGGCACCCCTTGTGACCTAGTTTCAATAGACCTCCTCATCAGGCTCTATACACTTCTCTCACATCAAAACACCTCAACAATTTTTCCACTGAAAGAACAACCCCAGTCTGTCTGGTATTTTGGAATTCCGAGGATGATATTTGTGGGGAATCTGCACACAATCACAAGCATGATTTCAAATCTGTCTCTTGCTTACCCAGAAATAACCCCATATGTCACATGCATTGTTTTGGATCGCCAAGGTGGCATTTGGATCCCCCTGTTTTTGGCCGTGTTCAGTAAATTTGCTTCAGCCAGATTTCAGAGAGTGGATGTATATTACCCGCTATCTGTTTGGCAGAGCTGTCTCCCTGCATTTTATACATTTTATATGTATTTGGTTCTGCCCCACTGTATAATTTATCTGAAGCGAACTCGTGCCATACATCACCACATGTATTATTCATGGCTAATATGTTCCCCGTAAATGACAGTAAATATACTGGTGGGTGTGAAGAATGGTTTGGCAAACTGCCTCACACTTGCCACCATCACCCCCCCTCCCCTCCCCTCACTCGTTAAATTGTGCTGTTTTGTGGCTGTTGCCTGGTAGACAGCTGGACAATCCCTGGATTTACTTTCACTCAACAGACGCGTTGGTGTTTTTTGCCCAAAGCGCATTAACCCTAGCACGACTTCTTTTCCCTCTTCTGTTCTTTGTAACAGTGACTGCAGCATCAAACTGCATGCACTGCATTCTCACATTACAAGTGACTCGGGCACGAGCAAGCTGAGGTTCCTTTTGGTATCCAGTATAAAAGCTTTGTGCCACCATCACCCTGACTGTTCCCTGTGTGTGTGTGTGTGTGTATTTGTGCACACATGTGCATGTGTGCACATGCTGCATCCAGTTTCAGAGGATCCTTGACATTATCACGCAGCCAATAAAAGACCACCTGTTCCAGTGTGCTAATCTAATCTGGCCTTGCACAGACTTGACGGTATTTCTTCCAGTGTCACGTTCCATCGGGGCCCCCTCCGCCACTCCATGGCAAAAGCCAGGCCGAGTTGTTAACAGAGCACCCCTGACACACAATGTGACAATTTCACGCCCAGTCCCTAATCCAGCTGACACGGCTATTGACGCTCCTTTAATTGCCCTGTAAGTTTTTGCTTTTTTGAACACGTTAAGGAATAGAAAGCACCATCAAATCTGTTCCTCTGCCTCTGCTTGTCTGTCAGGCTGGCTGTCACCTTGTTATGATTAATGTATTCCCAGGCATGCACGTTTTTATTCTGGGAAAACACACCTTTCTCCAGACGAAAGGCTGCTGTGAAGTCCTATCACGTTTTCTCTTGCTGAGAAGCCCGATATTGCACATGGCAAATACATATTTCAGAAACAACTACTTAAATTCATCTTTCAGGGTGTTGAATCAGCTTGTCTCAGTTTAATTCAGTTTTCTCTCAGGGCACTTTTGGAGTGGAGTTGAAGTGTACCAAATTGAGATATAGATTTTTCTGTCTTTTTGAGCTAGAAATAAGATCACTTGAAGAGTTTGTGAGAGGCGGGTTAGGGATCATATGTGTTAAGTTGGAGATTGAATTATGTCCACCTTTTGCACAGTCAAACATGCACATAATACTCCATGAATACACCGCATAAATAATAGATAAATAATATTAAGGAGCTAGAATCCTGCATGATATCTCTTCTCTGCAAATCTTGCATCTGATGCTTAATTTTGAACTAAAATGTTAAATACCTTTTAAAGGGCATGGAAATCTACTTTATTACAAAGGCATACAATATATCTTTAGTTGAATGTTAACATGAATGTTAAACTGTGTATTAACTGATAAAGGGTAGTGATGTGGATATAATCTGCAAAATGTGTTCCTCTTTTCTGATGTTGCCACGCCACAAAATGTACATTTCTGTATAGCAACCAACAGCCACATTGTTGCAGGTAAGTATGATCACAAGATGGAAAATATTGTATGTGTCAGACAATTTCAGTGGCATTCATTTCACATCCGCTCAGAAAAAACACCCATTTGAAATGAAGCCTGTGTGGAGCGAGACAAGAAACAGAACCTCAGATGGCTTCACCAATCTCATTCTCACTGGGGGTCTTACAGGGCCGACTAGCTACTCCTCCCCGAGCCTGCTAGCGGATCAATACCAGGAATCAGGCCATTACGCTCCTTTTGAAAGCGCTACGTGCACAATCGATATGTTATTATTTTTCATCTGCTGGCTGTATTTAATACCCTCATTATTATTTCCCCTTACTGAACAGGGAGGAAGCTTTTCCCGTCCCAACTTGAATCATTTTTTTTGGCTGTCTTGGATTCGTCCTCATTTACATGGTTGCGAAGGTATGTGAAGTGGTACTCTTCCCTGTGCATATTTATATGAGTTTTGTTTGGAGTTCTTTAGGATTGCTTGTAGGTTGTTATCAATAGTGTGTGGTCTCTTTAGATCTAGGTGAATATTTTGTTTCCTCTGTGAATATATCCTGAAGAACTGGAGGATTATGGGTTGGTGGAGCTCTGAAGAGCGTGTATAGTTAACTTATTTTCATGAACTGCGTTTGTGGTATGCATTATTGGTTTTCTCATTTGCTTTAAGCGAAACATCGAGATTGTCCTTGGCTGGTGAAGATGACTGACAGCTATGACCAGAGGTTAACTGGGGAAATGAGATTCAGCATAAATGGCCCTAAGTGTTCAATGTTTAATTAGTGCATAATGTTTAATGTCCTCTTAGACTTATCATGTTTGCAAGGGCAGTATGGAATCATGATGTATGAGTTCCGCTCCATGTTTTTCTTTAATCTTTATGGGGAATCGCAGCAAGATCAAATGTGCCTTAACTCTCCTGCAATAAAGCCCTTGATGTATGCCAAAGTCGCCACGAACCAGGTGTGATCCGAAATGTATGGAGTGAATTAACTGGTAATACTCATTTTAATATAAATGAGCTCTCTCATAATGATGTGAAGGTTCCCTCAACACAGCGGGAGAGTGGCGTGGGGAGAGAGAACGGAAGGGCCCAGTTAGCGAACGACAGTTTGGTGATAAATCATCTGTAATTAAACACTTTGGAAATATACGGACCACAGCAGAGGGTGGGGGTCGGGGGGCTGTTAGACGGTAGGTGGGTGGCATGGTTGCCCATCCTGGCGGTCTGTTAATGAATGCAAAGGAGATGATTGGAGGAGTTTGCTGTTGGAGCTTCCTGATCAGATAGCCTGGAGCTAAGCCGTCGTGTTCATTAATCAGAGGCTCGTCTGATAGATCTCTCCTGTTTTACCTATTAAAACTCTTTTTCTATATGTTTTAAAATTTGACTGTATCCAAGCCCAGGCCTTTACCGCATTTCTCACTTCTGGTGAAAGATTAATTTCTCTTGATCAAAGTCGTCAAGCAGAAGCCACACCGGGCGTAATAGACTCAGACTCAGAGGAGAATGGCTTTCTTTATATGGGGGTGGAGGGAGCTCCAGGCTCATATTATCTTGTCTTTCTTGTTCCTGGTGCACGAAATTTAATTCTTTACCATGCTTTTTACTTTCAGCTGGTTTGGAGAACAAGCCTTCAATGTCAAGCGGCGGTGCGGACGAAGGCTGAACATGGAGCGCTATCACAAAGTAGCAATTGAAGTGGGGGCCATAGACTGGCTTATTGGGAAGGAGTATAAATCAGCGAGGACAAGTGACAGAGATTAATGCCAGCCAAGCCCACGAAATAACCCTTCCATCCCACTCCAGCCTCACCCTACAACAACTTCCTGATAAAGCCACCAATGTGACACTACACAAGGTGCAATAATAGAAATGCATTACTCAAAAGCCCTTTGAGACATGTAGATAGGAGAACAGAGCCAAAGGAGAGTTGGAGAAGACTACCTGGGCAAAATAATGTTTTTATGTCCTTCACAGGACAAATGGTGTTCCTTCAGACAGTAAGAATGAGTTTAGAGGGTTTATGGCCCCTATCACAGTCACTCTCTGAGCGGATGTTCATTATGTGGTCATATTTATGATGTCCCGTAGTAGAGGGTAATTTCTGTGATATATTTTTAAGTATCTGAGGTAGTTAGACTTTAGCTGAATTAACTATGGGAAAGCTGTATTCTTTGAAAGGGACAGCCATGCTGTATAACTTTTGTTCATCATTTTGTCCATTTAAGCCTTTGACTTTAATTGGGCCTAAATAATGATGGTCTTTGGGACCCTTAAACAGCAACTATTTAATATATATTTTGGGCCAGATTGTAATATTTTCCTTTATGTGCACAAACTTAAATGCTACCTATTTTTTTTACATAGCATTACAACCTTGATTCTCCTTTTGAGCTTTACTGACTGACTTTACATACTCACCACTTTTCAGCAACCTGCCTCTAATTTTCCTGTAGGTTGTTTTCTGAGATTAACATATTTCCCTCTTCTGCTGGATTTAGACCAATGCCCTGAGAAAGCCTGCACAATTGTTTACTGCCTAGTAAAAATGTAATGTGTAGGCAAGGTTCTCTCTTTCCTCGCTCTAGTCTCTTTTGGGGTTTTGCTTCAAAGTCCCCTCAGATCTGTATTTTTTTTTTTGTATCATTCCCATGAATCTCTCCCGATCGTAATCTGATTTTGCGGCTGATTTATTTGCAGCAGAAAAGAAGAGGAATTGAGTGGAAGCTTTTCACTGAGTAGCCTGGCAATGGGTGCCGCCACCGGGCAGCACGCAATCAGCCCAAAAATGAAGTGCCATGTACTCTCCCCGTGCTCAACACACACACACACACACACACACACACACACGCGCACACACACACACACACACGCACAAACACACACTCTTCCCCAATGAAATAAGACAATACTGCAATTTGATCCAGCAAACATCTCAGCTTACCTTCTCTTTCAACTTTTTTCCCATTCTCTTTTATTTACAGGGGCTGTCTCGCCCCCTGACAATCCAGAGCCTTCCATTATGTTCTTCCACTCTTTAATTTGGTGGGCAAATTTAATTTCCAAATGAATACCGTGCCGTTTTAATGCAAGCCAGAGAAGATAAATGATCGCTGACTTTGAAGAAGCTGTCTCTTTGTGTTGAGAGGCTGCGATACTGACCCAGTAGGCCTGAGCTGCAGTGAGATGTGGGGTATCATTGGTGTTACTTCTCACAGACACACCTGGCTGAAGGAGAGCAAGCTGCAGAGACAACTTGTCCTTCTACTCCAGCAGCTTCCATATTTAGTGTGTTTTGTGTGTCTCTGAATTGTGCCCATAAGTGTTAGAATAGTTGTGCAGATTGTTGGGTATTTTTGTTCTGTTCCTGCCGAGCAGTCCGATGCATCAAAATGCAGGTCAGCCAGGCAGTCGTCCAATGTGTCTCTGGTGCTGCTTGTAAATGAGTAGAGTTCTGAATGCAATGCTAATGGCATGTACTGTATTACATCTGCAGAAAATCTTTACCAGCTAAACCTGAACTTGTCCATACAGTATCTTGTTGAGTCGTTGTCCAGTTGTGTATTGTTTTGCTACATTGTGTTTGACTTTGGAATATTTCAGTGTTTGGGATCCTAAAGCACACTTTAGTATTTCATGCCATTATCGCAAATTAAACAGAAGGTGTACCAGTGTCCCTGAAAACTCGTCTTGGGCAGAAGGTCATTTCTATTTGAATTGTGTATCAGTCTGTTACGTTCACATTTATAGAATGACTTGTTAAAGATCACAGAGGTAGCATGTACCTTTATGTGGGTGCTGCGTTAGACTGGATTTTTTTCCCCCTTTGAGTAATCTGGGCTCGATGCCAGAGTGCCAGAGAGATTAATTTATCTTGTTTGATGAACTGCAATTGTTGATAGAGTTGAGTGAAAATGGTTTAAAAAAATCTTCAAGGTGTAACTTTCTAAGAGTGTTCTCACAAAGCGAGGCGAACAGAGACATGCGGGAGGCCCAGTGCGCTCTGATCATGTCGGCGTCGGCAGGATTGTGAAAAGGCATTAATTGGGGAGCATCAGGTTATCAGGCTGAGGAAAAAATCTTCACAGAAGTAATCAAACCTTGATGAATTAAAGGAATGTGCTAAGCCCTTGTGTCCAGCGGTGATAGAACTGACCCTCAAGCTTAGCTGATAGCTTTATTCTGATAAAGAATTAAACAAAAAAAACAACACAAATCCAGGCTTTATCAGCATATTAAGCATCGTCAAAAGAGGCTAAAAATGCAGATGGTGCCAAAAATGGAACAAGAAACTTGAGTGGAATGAAAATGTAATCACTCAAATACTCAAAAGGTTTTGGAGAGGATGCTTATGTTGCCCACATGCTGATCTTCTTTGGTAAATTACGTTTGTCAGATTTTAAACATCTTAGTGGTTGATTTGATGGCTTGATTGACGATGAAAACAGTACAATCATTGATAATGGGAATCGACAATATTTTTGGCAAATGCATCCCACTAGTGAAGAAACAGTTTGCATCTAATTTGTCTTTGTGCTGATGCTGATTGATGCACACTTAAAATGTATCTTGTTGTTGACTTTATGCAGCTGGCTTGACGGACATCCTAATCTAATGTGAATTGAAATTCAGAGTAATGAATGCAACGTTTTTTTGTGTTTGGATTTTCCTGCTTTTTGCCAGTTTCCCTGCACTGTGATACATCAAAGTCACTGCAAACTCTTCTGTTGGCCCAGGTAGGGAGAGGTAGCCATATGCTTCCTGTGATACACAAAGTGCCACATAGAACCTTCTTTTGAAACATGTTTTTCCCCTTTTCTCTTAATTGGTAAGAGCACTGCACCCCACACTGCAGCTCTGATTGCTGCTTACTCCAGTATTGGCCTAGCAGGGGTTAATTCAGTCTCATGCTACCTGCAATTTAACTGAAGTCACCAGATGCTTCTTTTTACTAGCATCAGGTCAAAAGCATGGCATAATGTGTGCGAAGGATGCCACCTCTCTCCGCACAGGTTCCTGATCCAACCAGACAACAACATGATCCCTAACTGGCTTCCCACCCTTGAATACTGCCAATTGTGTTTGATGTGACTGTTCTCATCAGAAAAACTACAACATTGGTTGTTTGTTGAAACATTTAAAGGTGAAGGGGAGTTCTATTGCACATGTGAAAAACTAATGTAAAGCCCTTTGTGGCTGCAGGGGGAACTGCACAGTATGATAAACTGCCTCAGCATCAGTTGGGGCTACAAGTTTAAAAATTAAAGAAATCTGGGGGACTGGAAAAGAACTAGAAGGAAGTGAGCTTAACAGACCTCTGTAACCCGCTCCTCATCTCTGCTAGAGGCTAGCGGCTCGAGGCCACATTAGCCGCTACTAGCATAACACACCTGAATCTGCAGCCAAACTGTCCATGGTCGAGTTGCTTTGTGGTTAATGTAGGCGCCAGACTTTGACAATGAAAAAGAATGCATTAAATTAAAAGGACAATATGCAGTACTGCTGCATCAATTTTGATCCTTAAAAAAAAAAAAGAAGAAACCTCTCCATCCTGAGTCTCAGAATGTTAAAGAAGTGCAATGCTAAATCAGTGGAGTTCTCCTTTAACCCTGACAGAAATGTTTTCCAAACCTAACCAGGGTAGTTGGATGTATTTTTGCCAAAAATGTAACCAGAAGTGATCAATAAAGACACATTTTAAAAAATGCTTTGGAACTGGCTTTTTGCAACAGTCATGTTGGTTGGAAGACACTGATAAGCAACCTTGTTGTTGTTTAGGTTTCAGGACTTGTTGGTTTGATGAGGTGATTGGCCACGTCGAAAGCACAACTGTCAAGGATTTATCCGGGCAAGTGCCATTTTTCTTCACCCCGGCACCCCTGTTAACAGAAGCCTGACTTTAATTGGCTGTAGAATCTAGTTATCAAGGTTCCGAGGTCACACTTTACAAGGAGAAAACACCAGGTGTCTATAGTCTACGCACTCATTTGTTGTGACGCTTTAACCTTTCCTTATCGCACATATTCAATAATTCAGTCAATCCTTTCTTGTAATTTTCCTCAAGTACACACCTCTAGTTGCACAACACAGAAATGCCAACCCAACAACATACCCATATCTGTTTTTGCATCTTTAATATGTTAGGAAACCTTGGGATTAGCATATTGTTTTCTTCTTCAATTGTTTTGGCAGCAGTAATGCCAGCGAGTGTTGAAAGAATGTCTTGATATCGGCCTCATCTTCTCACCACACGTGTCTGAACATGAAGGAAGGAAGTGAAGGACATCAGGCAGCCACAATCATCCCGTTTTTTCAGTCTTATCTCTCCATCCAATCTACCTATCAGGAGTGCCACAATCACTGGAGGCAGCATTTAATTTAAAAACAAAATGCTTAAATTTAATTTCAAGCTCTTGCAGGGAGATGATGTGCTAATACATATGCTCACTATCTATGTCAGATCTTGTGATGTTCACATTACTTTTTTCTTCTGGAACTTAACTGGCATGTGAGGCTTCTTCCCTTTCCTATTAAAGGCCTGGAAAAGGTTGGAGGGGAGGAGGTGTATGGAGGGAGGAAGGGAAGGAGTGGATGCTGGCGTTCTTGCTGCGCAGGCCTGATATCATTAAGGACTCTCCATGCGTTCTGCCTTTACTGAGCTCAAAGGGCATGTTAGCCCCAGGTTCATCAGCTAGCTATTGTGTGGCGCTGGCTGAGAAAAGGCTGCGCAAGTGGCTCTGAACGGCCGAGGAGGAGGAGGAGGGTGCGAGGGGAGGGAGGGACACGGCACAGGCTGTGTTTCCCATTTACCAGCAGGGAGGGGGGTACACAAACAATTCCGCCTGCTTTACCACACGTGCAGCTTTCTCCTTATGCTGCCTTATTCTCTCTTTTCTGCTCTATCTCACACTCTCCCATGCAGTTTAACACTCAGTATATTTCTGTCACCCGCTCAATATCTCTCTTTCCCAGCCCCCCACCCCCCTCCGCTTTCTCTGTTTAGCTCTTCTAAACAACCCCCCCTTCCCTTTTCTTACCCTTCCATTTTTTTGCTGTGCCGTCTCCCTGCCTCCTGTGCTGTGTCTTCGTCGTCCCCTGATTAGATTTGGGCCCGGCGCTATCTCATTTGGCCCCGTCTGTGGCGGTGCGCTGCCGTGGCTCGCCGAGTATCCTGGGAAGGGTCTTCGTCTGTGTCGCTGCAGCCGTAACCACGTTAGCCGTGCTTAGGATGTCACCAATGCTTTGCCTTATAGATGTGCATCCGCCTGGGACCACTCTCAGTCCCATAATAGTCTAATGGCAACAACAACAACATAACTGCGTACAGAAGGACACACACAATTATGAACATGTACGCATACACCCACAGAGATGGTATTCTGAGTTTTTATTTCTTATTTTATAAATGTGTGCATCTGGAAGGTGTATGCGTTTACAAAAAAGCATTACAACTGTAAAAGAGTGGACTATTATAGAGAGATATCAAATAAAGTTGAATGCATTTACATACGATGTGATTAAAAAGGGGAATATAAAGGTTTTGTCATCAGGAATATCAAAATTAATAACCAATAACCACTAACAAAATAATCAGTAATCACAGCATACTAATGAACCCTCATTCTTCAGCCCTTGAAGACAGAAGTGAGCCCATTGTGTTTTTTTATATCTTTAGATTTGAGCTGCAACAAACTTTATCAATTAATCTGACAGGTTTTTTTTTTTTTTTAGATTAATCATTTATAAAATATCAGAAATGTGGTGAAACATGCTCATCACAATTTCCAAAAGCCCCAAAAATTATTACATTGCTTGTTTTGTCTGACTAACAGTCCAGACCCGAAAGATTTACTGCCTATAAAACTGAACAAAAGAAAAAAAAAAACTTAAACCCAAAAGCTGCAATCAGGGAATGCTTGGCATTTTTCTTGGTAAATAACTTTTACAACCATTAATAAAAAATCAAAATGGTTTTCAATCAGTTACATTTACGGTCGATGGATGAATTGACTAATAATTTCAAAGCTATTTCAGACGTCTTCAGGTGTGTTCATAAGGCATGTGTTTTGTTCTTTGTGTGTGAGAGAGTGGTGGAATTAGCAGAAACATGTGTTATCTGCTGTTTGTTCTTGAGATTCCGTCAGTAATTAAAGCACCACCTGAGGTAGCGGAGTGCTGATTTGATGAGGGTTGCCAAAGATGAAGAGAAAGGGCTTGATACAGCAAAAAAGACCATTATATCACCAGCTTATTGCACTATTGTGCATTCCTCCTATGGGAGCTGGGCTTGTGTTTTTTTTTCTTCTCCCTTTATCACACACTCTCTGCTATCTCCCCCTTCCCTTTCTCTTGCGTGCTCGTTCTCTCTCTCTCTTTCTGTTATACCCCCTTCACAACCTCTACTCCCGCAATAGAGCCTGTCAGCGCTTTTTACACTCTTAGTTGTCCCTTTGTTTTCTCTCAGTTACTGCACTTTCTATGTCTTTTCTTTTTCTATAGCACAGCTGAAATGTCTAGTAACCTTAAAACACTTTGCTGGAGCTAATTTATGTCTCTTTAGTCTTGGCAGAAGTACAGTGTGAAGAGAGTGTTTTGTTTGTGTTATTGCTCTCGTCTTATTTAACAACTATAGCCTGGATTTTAATGCGGCCATGACACCAACCCAAAATGTTTGAACTTCATTGAGTCAGCATACAAGCAGTGTTCCCTTATCTGTATGATTAAATATGTATTGCCAGCCTAACCAAGAAAATATATATTTGTAAGCGTAATGACCATTTCAGCTCACTTAAATGTGCTTTCCTCACTCTTCACCTTCTCAATTATAACTAACCTTTAGTTTTTACTGTATCCAGCCCTTGCAGTAGTCTTTTTACTGTCCTCTTTCCCTGATTCTTCATCATTGTTTTTATCCACTGGATATCTTCCTCTCTTCTTCTGCCTTTAACTCTCTTGCCTGCTTTTCACTGCCCCTCCCATGTCAGCTACACCTCTGCCAAACCCATCATTTCAGCTTCCTCCTCTCCTCCCTCTCTTGTTCTCTATTCCCTGCAAGCTATGTTTTGCCTTTCTAATTCTCTTTCTCTTCTTGTGTCCAGTTATCTGTTTGCTCTGTCTCCCCCCCCCCGACTCTCTCCTTCTATCTGTGCTGGTGTGTATGTCCTGTCTCTGGCTTCTGTGGATATTAAGCTGTAACAGGCAATGTGCTACGTTGGTCTCTGATGTATGTATGTATGTATGACCTGCTTTCTGCCAGACCCAATCTCCAGCAGCCAGCCTGCCTGCCTGCCTGCTTGCCTTTTCTGGGTTAGCCCCTGCCAAGAGTAGCAGTGGTTTTAGCCTGCATCCTGCAGCCAGCCTCATAGTATCAGGGGGGAAATAACCCTGAACTGGCAGTGTTACACCAATACAGCTTTTATCTAGGTACTTGAACAGGTTCTTGTAACCCTGCATGCATTTGTAAATAGTTACTTATGCAAATTGTTGACAATTCGTGTATTATTTGCTATATCATAATACAATCAAGCAGAGAGGAAAGCAAATTATTCGCTTATGAGGAGAGCAAAAGTACATCGAAATGTTTATCATTTCTCTTTGAAGTAGTTTCTTTCTTCTGTCTTTAATTGTTCCTTTTTCACTTGCCCCCTCTCTCACTTCCTTTGTTGTATATCCTCTAATCTTTTATTTGCAAAAAAGTAAAAAAAAAAAAAAAAAGTATTTTTTCCTGTCTCCAGCACTTTTTGTTGTTGCTGACACGCATCTGTTCAAATTAGCAGCCTCTGTGCAGTCCTCATAGCAACCAGCCACTTTATAGAGTACAGAATGTGATGGAGACCCAAGCTGGTACTCGGGAGGCACGTACAAAAACATGCACACACACGCACACACTTGGGATGCACAGTTGGTTCATTATTTTGAGCTGAATACATCATTGCCTTTAGCATATCTACAGATACAAAAGGTTCTTCTCCTCATGATGATCTGCTCTTGCTTGCTCAAAGGAAGATGAGCTGTAGGAGGTTCTATGACCTACTCTTACCTTCTGCCAGTAGGGGGCATACTATGAGGACACCCTACAGCTACCCGGCAGAGGGTCATCTGGGATGCCATGAATCCCGTGGGATCTTATGTTGAGTTCTTTCTCGCTGTCTCTCTGTCGGGGCGGCTAGGACGCGTCCATGATTTCACCTCCCTGTTGTTCCTCCTGCATTCCAACCTGCTTACATTGTTGTGCTACAGAAAACAACGTGATCACCCGGGGTGATACGCAGCTTTGTTGATCAGTGAGGCACGCAGGACTTTTCAGAAGAGGAATTAACTCAAAAGCATGGTGTGTTGGGAATTGGGGTCAATGCTTCATTATTGTTTGTGGGTATTATAGAAGCCTATAGAGTACATAATGTCTGTAAGTCGCATACGCTAAACAGTCACACTACAATGTTAAATCTGCCCTCATGAATTTTGGTAAGCAGAGGTTGTAATGAATCTGCAGAGAGCAGATGCTGTTCCAGCAGCTTAATTTGGTTTCCTGTTGGAATGTGTAATGTAGGCAAAGACTCAAACGGCGATACTACAGATACAGCTGTCCCATTCTCTAACTCGACCCCCAGTAGGTGTCAACAGGCGCCCGTCGTGTATGCTGCCATCCTTCATCACCAGCCAATGAAGATCTCCAACTGCAACATGTTGTTTTTTTTGTTTTTTTTCCATTTTCTTTAATCCAGCAACCAGCCACCCGCTGGATGCAGATGGAGATGAAAACAATGTGGGAGAGCCATGGGTGGAAGCGCATGGTCCCTGTGGTCTCTCAGTCCAGTGGGAGCCAAAGCATATGTTTCTCATGCTGATTTTAATTCACATTTCTTCCATATGCCACAAACCCATACCTCCTTGTGAAGAGGAGGATGGGGATTCCCTCCAATAAATTATACAGTTGCTAGTAACCGTCCGTGACTTAACACGTTTGTTTCCCAGTTGTGGTTGACCACAAGACATTTAGATTTTTGTCACTGTAACTGATGTGTTAACATCTTGTTTTGTTTTGTCAGGAACATTGTCCATTGAGCCACTGAAACTGACTCTTTCTTTCTTTCTCTTTGCATCTTGAACTCCATGCATGCCAATCCTGCAATCAGCACCAGGCAGCAGCATAAACATACATCTCAGATGCTCATCTGGCAGTCACAGCACTCCCCCGCTGTGTTTTTCATATGACAGTTGTGACTCATAGCTCCGGTGACCTCCCTCCCCGGAGGGGGGTAGCTAACATGATCTGTGCGCAGTCCTGATGGATTTCTTGCAAACTTGCTTAGCGGCACAGGTGGGTTGTGGGAATGAGCGGGGGTGGTCCAAACGGATACTCCCAAGGGCCTTGCCTGGATGGAGGAGGGCCGGGCTGCTTCATAACAAACCCAGAGTGATGTGGACGAGATAGAAGCAACACATCAGTGTTATTTATGGTGTACAGGAAGATCATTACGGCCGCTTCAATCTTAACCTGATGGATGTGTCTAAGTGCCTCCTCTCTTGATCTTTAATGGTACCTTGTAATCAATGGAATACCTGACCCTCACTGGCCACCTCAACTTAATCCTCCTGCCATCTTATTTTTTTTAAAGAGGGGTCCACGTGGATTGAGTTTTAAAAGGAGGTAATTAAACCAGTGGCAGCTGAGAACTTATTATGCCGGTGAAAGAGGAGCTGCCTATATGTTGGCCCGCTGATCGTTCAGAAGTTATCTTTAATCCCCCATAACATTAAAGGCTGGCCATTCATCAAGTCACAGGGCAGCTTTGTGCACTGAAAGGCTCCTGTCGCTGCCTTTTTTTCCAGGAACATAATTGAAAAATTTTCCCCCCTCTTTCAGTAGCACTCTCCGGAGCACTTTACCTCAAAAATCGAAAACAAACTGGTATCAATAAATTAAGGCAACATCTCAGGATACAGTAAATTAACTATTGCTTCAGGGCCCTATTTCAAACTCTTTCCCCTGCCCTTACAAAATAAAATTGTGAATATCAAAGCTCATTGTTTTTTTTTTTGGTGAGTTGTAGGCCCAGTAGACACATTTATCCAACTCATCGTAATTATAATTTTGTAATTAAAACAGCGGTCAAGTTGGGAGATCATGCAGAGGTTGCTGCTGTTGTTCAGCTGTGTTTCTGCTGGCACACAATCATAGCCGAACTGCCAACGGCCACTAAAAGGATGTTTTCATGCTTTAAATTAGAATATTCATAAGCTGTGCAAATGGGTGGGATTGAAGAGTATTGTGCTCTCTAATATGAGGATAAAGGGCATCGCTTATTGATGTGAAGCTTAAACAAAACAGAAAACAGTATATGGTAACTATCTGATTTGTTTGGAGACCTTGATGACGAAAAAGTGCCAGCTTCAGCCCTCAAGAGTTTTTTTTTTTTTCTGTTCTAAGTTAATAAGTAAATTTTCAAATGTGTCTTCCAGCTTTTGTTCATTGAACATACTTTCCAGGGTTGGGTGTTTTGTGACCTGGCAGCCCACCATCTCCCATTAAGCATGCAGAACAGTGTTACCATTATCACTGTTATTTATTCACATGAGAATGCTAATGTGGGAGACGGATCTGGTTCAGGCGAGGTCTGATAGAGCATGACTACCCCGAAGCTATATCTCCAGTCAGATGGGGATTGGGACTGGGGAGTTCTGCCATGTCCCCTTTGTAGTGAGTAACAAATGTTTCTGCTACTGATGTGGTAAAAGCTTTTCCTCCTTTGTCACCTTCGCTCTTGGTTGAGCCCTGGCATCCCAGTGCTCCATCACGATACAGTTTGGCCTGGGAACCGGTGACCCATGTTATTGGTTGGCAAGGCTTCTTCTCTTGAATGGGGGTGGGCTCTTTTCCAGCCTTCTCCTCTAATCCGGCAGACTTCTCTGTGTATCAGTGACTCACGATGAAAAAGACCCATAGGTATCAGCAAACTGTAGGTGTTGTTGAAGAGAGAGCTTGATGTATTGTGAAAGCTGCCTCTTCCTCTCAGTCTTTTTTGTATTCTCACCACTTGCCAAAAAGTTTTAGACAACATGCTCTTTCACTCTTCATCAAAGTGGAGTTGCGCCAGAAGAGAGGGAGAGAGAGAGTGAACGAGAAAGAGAGACAGGGTGTAAGTGAGAGAAGTTTGGCGGCTGAACAGCCATGAAATACAGCCCTCCAACGGTTATTGCTGCAGTAAAGGCAGATACATAAAACACAAAACAGAGACTGGCGTGTCTATTTATGGACCAGATTATCGGTGCATTAATCAGGCCTGCTATTTGGCACGCGCTGTACCAACCCCCAAAAAGCCTGGGTTACCAAAGTCTGACGCTGCTTTATGGGCCGCATCAGATAGATGGGTGATGCACTCACACACCAACAACATTCAGATTACTTATGGATAAACTCTCTGAAACTACAAAACTCTAACAACAACAAGCAGCAACAGAAGATCAAGCAGGAATTGACCTTTTACACTAATTTTGGGGGAGTGAAATAGTTAAAGGATAATTCAGTTTTTTTACAACTTTGGTCTTAGTTTTGGCCATCTTTTCTGTCCGTTATGATAGCAAGAACAACGAACAAGAAACAAGCAGTCAGGCAATCAGACACGTTGTAAACAAAGAAACAGCCAGATTATCTAAACCAGTAGTTCCCAACCAGGGGGCCTGGACCCCCAAAAGGGGTCGCAAGATAAATCTGAAGCGTCACAAGATGATAAACCGCCATTTTCTACAGGACATGATTGGTTATAGTGATTTTCTACAATACATAATTGTTTACTTCAACAACTTCATTTTTTTACAATGAGGATAGGAACCAGAAAAAAAAAATACATTTCTGCTACTCAAAATAATGTTTGTTTTTCAAGCAAATGGCTGATTTTATCTCTTCAGGCTTCTTAAAAATAAAGTAAAGATAAAGATCATGTTTTTGGCTTGTCACAAGCGGTAGTCACATGCAACCAATGATGAGAGCCACAAAGGTTGGGAATCATTGATATAAACCACTTTATTTGGAGATAAAACTGAATGTGCATCCGAACTTATGCTTAGAAACCCCCAATTCACAGGAAACGCATGTGCGTCCCCAACAAGGCAAGTATAGTTTGGTCTGTAAATTGTAGATTTTTACGACAGACAGTTTGGCTAATATTTTAACCTTTCGTATTCACTTTCCACCAAATAAGCTGATGATTCTTTACCTGTCTGACTTCCTAGATTTCAGAAATTAACTTGGCGAATATTATTACTGATAGGAATTACAGTCAAAGCTATGGAAATAAGACCCGAGCTGTAATAAACTGAAATAGATTCAAAAGGTTTGTTGCTAATAATAGGAGGTGGGAGTTAATGGGCCTTAAGAATTGAAGGGGTTAATTTCCTTCCCAAACCAGCTATGAGGCCTTGTCCATTATGTGCCATTGTTTGGGCTCTCTAAGTCTCGCAACTGTCTCCTCTGTCTCTCTCTCTCTTCTTTTTCAGCTCTCTCCCAGCCCTCTATAATACTATCTCTCTCAGTGAGGCTTTGGGCTCTATCTCTACTAATTAGAATTTAATGGACCAAAAGTGATTGGTGTACTTCCAGAAATAAAGTGGGCTATTCATATGTAAAGCAAACAAACAGTACTTGGTATAGAAGTATTGTTTGGGTGCGTCTCTTGCCAGAGTCACAGTGACGCAGAGACTAGGGATTATACTAGGCTAAGAAGCATATTTAAATGCATGAGTTTTTTTCTGTTCTTTTATCGCGCTTATTAGGAGCAAACACATAATCTCTGCAACTGAATGTCCTGTAATTTTTCTTCAGCGTATATTTTACTTCCTGCCATGTTTGCTTGACTTTGCTCTTTTTTTTTTTTTGCTATGGCCCCTGAGTGGGTGCCCATTCCATAGACCCTGAGTAATCATCATTATAAAATGATAAGAACCGTACCCTGACTGCTCCCTGTGGAATGAAGCATTAGAGACATTTGTTCTTTAGGTCTGCCCACACAGTGGTCTCGCACACTCATCAACACTGTCTTTCTCACTCTCGTTTTTATTTTCTCTCCTCTTTTTTTTTTTCTCCCTGCAGTTTGTCTAATTTTCTCCCCGTGACTCTTGCGCTGTTCTCTGCCTTGGTAACATTCCCTCACTGCTCCCCTTTCCTTGTTTCACATACCAGCATAACTGATGGCTCTAATTTGTGTACTTTAAAGGGCCAATTCATAGAAGGTACTTAGGCTCGATAAGGAAATTGAAATGAATGACGGCAGCCTTATCAAAACTCTCTCCCTCCCTTCCACTCATCCCTGGGCAAGTGAGAGGTTTCATTGCATTAGAAGAACACCATCACAGCGAGAATATAAATGCAAATCTAAATGCCTTGACGCTATTGAAGGGCACCTCTTTATAGAATCAATAATCATATTGAGACCTGGGGCACAGAGACTAAGAATTACTACGGGGAATTGATATACACGAGGTTGTTTACATGTTGCTGTAAGTGGGGGAGAGTGCACACGCAGGGACCGGAGAACAAGATTGCTTACACACTGTGGCACCAAAATATGTGCATGAACACAATTTTGTAAAAGGGTTTGCAGAAAATATAGTCACTTGCTTTAATTCAGCCATTAAAAAGATACAGCTGGGTTGTTCTCAGAGTGTAAATGATGGCGTCCAGTTTTCCATTAACTTGAGTACATGAAGCAAGATACACGTACTGTAAAGTGTCATGCTTATGATGCATTGGGATTCTGTATTCTATACATTGCATAAAATCCCCTTTTACAAAATAGCAAAAATACTATTACTAAGCAGAATGACTTCATCAGATTTCTTGAAACTAACTAAATCAGGCCATTAAAAGTTGTGAAGACATGATATAAGCAAAGAGACTTCAGAAATTCAAGATAAAGATGCTTGACTCTGATAGATGAACAATAAAGGAGATACTATCTGAAAACTGGACAACAGAGAGGGATCTGAAAATCTTAGGATTTTTTTACTCGAACTGGCCTTTCTGGATCATCTTACATCGTCTCACCTGTACTTGAAGAAACACAACGCAACTCTTGCGTTTTTTTTGTTTTTGTTTTTAAGATAGGACTGTTTTCAGTCTGAATGCCTAGTAATCGTGGTGGCCAAGTGTTACTCCTGTGCTGCATGGTTAAGTTTAACAGTAAACCAGAAAATATCAGATGCCATTTTTCTTTAAGTCATACAGCCTACTACTTTAAACCTAAGATTATCCCTCTTATTTATATGTAGGCTATCCTTTTATAGTGGGGACTATACTAGACCCGGGGGCGGCATCAGGGTAGCACTGTCGCCTCACAGCAAGAAGGTTTTGGGTTCAAACCTGGCCTGTTCTGTGCCTGCATGGGGTTTTTTCCAGGTGTTCCAGTTTCCTGCCACAGTCCAAAGACATGCAGGTTAGGTTAATTGGCGACTCTAAATTGCCTGTTGTTGTGAAAGTGAGCGTCAATGGTTGTCCGTCTCTATGCATCAGCGCTGTGATTGACTGGCGAGCTGTCCAGGGTGTACCCCGCCTCTCGCCGAATGTGATCGGCTCCAGCCCCCCTGCAACCCTTCAAAGGATAAGCGGTGATAGCATAAATGGATGTACTAGACTGTACTAATCAAACAAAATAAAAAAGACATTTGCAGTGTTGTCTTGACTTGCTTGGTCTGATTCTTGAAAAGAGCAAAGCCATCTATTTGTCTCTTAATAGATGTTTAAGATATTAGTATGACAACCATGTTATCCACTTCTCAGACACATTTCTCACCAGCTCTAAATTAAAGATAGATTATCTTAGAATTTCTTATTAAGACAGATCAAGATCAGTTACCTTGAAACAATTTTAATAACCTAATGCAAATGATACTTGACAAAATGATTTACTGTTGATGTGAAAGACACAATTTGATCATTTTAAACAAAGCTATATCTTGACTTTTTTTGCAGTGTTTGTGTAGACATTGCCATGTGCAAAGAGCCAGCGTCCTCCTTCTTCATGCAAATAATCAAGTAACCCCTTAATGTCATGTGGTATCTCTGAATTTAGTGTAGCATTGTCAGAGCATATACGTAGGTTTCAGCCATATCTTTATACAGCAGTGTCTAGTGAAGTGCAACGGCATGTTTTGACGCTCCGGCCCGGCTCAGCACGGCCCAGTGCCCAGTAATCACTCCGCTATTGGAGGGCTGGCATCATCGGCTGCGCCCTCCTCACCCCCACCCACAACCCAAACAACAGTCAGAGAGCTCTTGACAAATTGGAGCGAGTTAGCCACTCCTCAGTTCATTGCACAGCCCTGAACGCTAGTGAAACAACAACAACAAAATATAAAGGCACATAAAAGAAAAAGAGAGCATAGTCAGTTTCTGTCTCTGCTGGCTGTCTCTTACTCCCCCCCCCCTTTTTTTTTCTTTCACTCTCTTGTTCTTGATCCCCCTAACCCTCAACTCTCTTCTCTTTCTCTCTACCTAACACACACACACAGAGTCTTCAGAAGGCGTGTTTGCGCTACATCTCGGCGCTCTCACTGTGTCATGCTCAGAAATCAATCAGGGGTTAAGCTCACACCTTCTAACGAGCTCTTCTCAGATGTACGCCTCAGCCATGTGCTCGGGGCAGCCTCAGCCAAAGGTACAAACGCCCGGGAAACACAGCGCAGAGCCGGGGAGACGTGCATTGAAGAAAGAGAGCGGATTGGAGAAATGAGAGGGCAAGTTGAAGTCTGATGGATATGGAAACGGAGATGATTTGTTCAGGCAGAACAAAAGGAAGGAGGGATGGAGACAGATGGAAAAGGGGGAAACAGGGGTGAAGACATTAGTCAAGGTGCTGGGCCTCCCGCCTCCTTCCCGCAGCACACAGGTGTGTGGTTCACCAGCTCCTCATTAGCTATGCACCTGGGCCCTAATGGTGAAAGGTGTCAAGATGAACTGGGGCAGCATGGGTGCAGAGAACACCTTCACCTAGGAAAAGACAAATACATTCCCTGGCTTATCCTCATGCAGAACCAAAACGAAAACCCGTCCTGCGTAATGAAGTGCATCAAGCAGCAGCCATTTTGTTCTAAAAGCGCTCCCCACCTAAAGAAAGTCAGGAGAGCTGCTTCTCTTACCCGCGGTTTATTTCCTTGTAATTTGTTTTATCGTTGTTGTTCTGCACCTCAGCCCAGCTGTTCTCATTGAGTCTGGCAATTAATGTAATTTATTCTTTTGTGAGTTTAATGGCCTTAGGTGAGACCGAGACACAACAACAGCAGAATGAGAGATGCTGGCTGCTTGACAAAGGGTTTTTCCGGGCTGGGGCTGAGGCCTGCGCAGGAGTTTCTTTGACAAATACCGAGCCCTGAGAGCCTTCTTCTCACAGTTGGAAAGGAATTCTCGCAGTAAACAGGCACCAGCCTGGTTCTCCCACTAAAATAAGATAGGGAGGATTAAAGGTGAACCACAGGTAACACTTGAGACAGCAGAGTATGGCTCTACTGTTTTCTTCTGCTTGGCCCTCCCTTCTTCCTTTCCACTTCTTGCTTGCTTCCTCTGTCTCTTTCATTGTTATTGTTATCCGTAGATCAGTGACTAAAGCTGTCAATGTTTAGACCGGGTTAAAACTTTGACAAAGAAAATCACTCCCTTCATACTCCCTTATCCTTTCAACCGTTTCTTGCTTGGCACCACCGTGTTGCCCCCCTATTTTAAAAAGTTATTTATTCCACTATTGTGCTCTTTTTAAGCAGTGTGACTACAGTATAGTTGTCAAGTGAATAATGATATTGACAGACTGATATTGCATACAGCATGTGGTACGACTAAACTATGTAATTATTGACAGTGGATGGCTACTCACTGTCACATGATCATCGAATCACTGTCACGCTCTTCAAAGCTGTTGTGTTACCATAATTGCTGCCTGGATGATCGTGGGACTGTCACCCTGAAAGAGACCCGTCCTTTCCAACGGAATGCATCATAGGATGAAAGTGATTGCTCTGAATTGTAAGTGATTAGAGTTTGTCTAGACGTCTCAGGGAGTGATTGGATTGGATTTGATGCCAGGGAGTAGATCGGACACTGGCACAGAATCATTTTTTAACTCTTTGTTCTGTCAGGGTTTATACTACTGATAGTCTTATTTTCATGGCACCCTGCATACTTTTTCCAGTGATAGTTCTACTTTTTCTGCAAAAAAGTCAATGTACTCATTATTAGTATTAGTAGCAGCAGTTACAACCAATCAGTCACTTTATTTGCCTCCAAAGGCTTGCACAGCAGTGAGTACACAAGTTAAAACAATTTAAAAAATAAATAAAATTATGAATAAAAACTATAAAATTTATAAAATTTGAGTGCTTTGTCCAGTGACCAGTTGTTAAAATCATCCAGGACTGGATTGGGAGTATCAGGAAACTTGTGCACAGTCTGAAGGATGGTTTCTGAGGCCGTCCTTTCATTCTTTCATCCTTGCTTTCTCTTACTGAAACACTTTTACACCAGGGTTCATTTACATAGAGACATGCACCACCTCCGCCACTTGACTTGCCGGTGATTGCAGCCTTCCTTTCCGTGCATAAAGGAGCACCAAATGTGTCTATGACCAGTTTGCAATCTGAGTCCTTCTTCCCAAGCTTCCCTTCTCCGAACCAGGAGAAGGGAAGGATACAGGCATGTCTAAACATACGTTTGTGACAAACATGAGTGTGGACTGACATTAGAAGCCAGATGGATATGAGACAAGGGCTGACATCTGTAGGAAATAGTAGGTCTAGAAGTGTTCTGGTACTCGTTGGATTGTAGAATATAAGCCAAAAGTCCTTGGTGTACTACTGTTAGGTTGAGGATCAGTGTGCCAACCTTTCACCAGGTAATAAAGGGCCAGGCCCAGCACCACCAAAATATACAATTACTCAACCCTCTGTTACATTGATGGATGGTTAAATCAGTTTGGTCTGTCTGCATTCAAACTGCAAAAAAAAAATTGTCTTATTTTTTGTCAAAAAACCCCCAAAACTTGTCAAGCATGTTTTGCATTAGAAAAGTAATCTCATTTTAAGAAAATATATCTAGCTTTGTCTTAATAAGATATTTCAGCTAATATTGAGCTAGATTTAACCAGTAACAAGCTACAACAATGGTTTCCATAATATTCCAGCAGATTGTTTTTCTTATTTTAAGAGTAAGACCACTTGCACAACTTCTCAATTTAAGAATCTTATGAAATGACACCAATTTAAGTTTGTTCATTTATTTTTATTCATTCATTCAACAAGAGCTGCTGCTTCACATTTCACATTATTACTATTAAGAGAACCGCAGTCTGGTCTACACACATTATGAATGACCGTGCTGAACAAAAACTATACAGTTTAACATGACCCCTGACCCATCGGCAGACAGTATGTATCTTTAAATAGTTACGGCAAGTCACTTCCCCGAAATTAACAGGGTTCGTACAATGTCTTGAAAGTTTGGAAAATGCTTAATTTTAACTGTTATGTTTTCAAGGTTAGGGACATGATACTGAATTCGAACATGCTCCTTGAAAAATGCTTGATTTTCAACATAATCTGGTGTTTCATCGACACAATCACTGTAAACCAAAAATCGTTTAATATTTGAAATGAAATGATCCCGTCGTCATATTTGTTTGTTGTCTCCTGGAATTTATAGTAACAATTTAGATGTGATTATAAAGGCTTCGGGAGTCTGGACATTTTTGGTTTAGGTACCTTGAAAGTGCTTGACTTTTACAATAAAACTGTACAAACCCTGTTTATTATTATAAGGTTTAAAGCACTTTACATTTGTTATCTTGCCATAGGTCTTACACTTTCAGTTTCACCTTGACCACCAATGGTCTTTATATTATTTTTGAATTCTTTGTTCAGTGCAGCCTCTGGATATACTGACTCAACAATAAAGAAGTGAAAAGAAATGTCAGATTAATTTCTGTCTAGCAAGCCAATCTCATTTCTAGTAGTAGTACAAGTTCATTTACCGTAGTCAGGATGCTGTGCCCAGTCACCGTGGTTGATGTTAAGCTAGCTGTTGATGTTGGCCAGTAAATACCTCCAAACTGTAGGCCGGCTGCTTGTTAAACCACAATGCCTCGTTTTTCTATTTCTACATATGTTAAATGTGTAGAAATGTGCCATGTTTTTAAAGGCAATGTAGTAGTAGTAAAGTAATGAGTAATGTAACTAACTTTTGCTTGTTAGTAATTGTTAAAATGTTTGTATGTAATAAGTAATTGATTACATTTTTTATTTAACATGCCCAGTGATGTTATCACATAGCATAAAATGGCGAAGATAAAAAAAACGATAAAGGTAGGTTACTGATTAGTAATGATAAGTGATGTTATGTACATTTTATTGGCCTTAAAGAGGTCTTTAGTGAATGGTTGCATTACTCATAACATTACTGTTGTTTGCTAATGGACCTATATCCAGTACGTTCTTGACAAAGTGCCCTTGGCATGTCCGAGTTAATGGTTCAAATATCTATAAGATTGTGGCTGGTTGTGTCTGGAAAGGAGAAGAGAACACTGCCAAGTGGCTCACAGCCAGCAGCTTAAAGATGTTGGGTGTCATAAAGTGTACTATACTTTAAGTTGAAGCACCTCAAAACAGGTCGTTTAACTGTTGCAATTAACATTAAAATGATCCTGTCCCACTTCTGACACCATGTTCAGAAATGAATTAGAATGTAGCTGACATCCTTTTATAGGTTAAAAGGGATAATTTACCTGATGCACACATCAGAGGACTCTATTAGGCTACTTGTAAATCCATTCATCTCTTTGGGGATGACTCATTTCCCTTCCTGTGCAGCCATAACTCTCCCTACTTGCCAATCAAGCACACATTCCACTTGTGGACGTGTGGCTTTCATTTTACATTCTACGATTCATCCAGAAGAAAACCAGAGCTGTTTGATTTTTCCAAATGTCCTAATCAGGTTTGTCAAATTGCTTTTTAGTGCAAGGGAGTGATTATAGAAAAATCTGTAAAACAAGACAAAATCTGCACTGGGAAAAAAAACCCCACACAGGATGTTTTCTTCCACTTAGCTCATTTGTCATGCATGGAACAAAAGCAGAGAGCGGTTTCAAGGACGAGGTTTTAGACACGTCTGCTCTATTGATTGGTTAACGAGCCTACATTCAGACCACTTCCACATCGAGGGGTGAGCGCAGCACAGACACAATGGGGCATATTTCCCCTGCTCACAATGCGGGCATGCGGCGGTCGGCTGCCTGCTGAGGAAACAGGCCCACACTCAGGCCCTCTGCCAGGGAGGCACTGCCAGGGGAGAAAGAGAGAAGAGTGGATGGGAACACAGAAAGAGAAGAGGCGTGGAAGAATGATGGATGCATGTTTAGCAAAGAGAGGGGAGAAAGGAGGAAAGTTGAAGGGAGAGGGATGCATGGAGTGCAGTGGAGAGAAATGGTAATAAAGGAGAAGAAAGTGTGTTGAATGGATGGAAGTATTTTTAAACGGGGGACTGTGAGGTGTAAGAGGACTGGAATGGGATGAAGGAGGACTGAGCTGGTGTATGGAGTATTAAAAAAGAGGTGAGGGGACAATGAAAGATTGATGAAGAGGATTTAAGACCAAACAAGGAGAGGGAGCTAGAATATTTAGGGACTGAGTTAGTAAAAAGGAATTGGCAGATAATTTGTTTGCACAGCATAACATGAACGACGCCACTCTACATGACGAGTACTTTTGTTCCTGATTATTCTTTGGTACATTTTCAATCCAGGACTTTCATTGTAATAGAGTGTAATTTATATTGTGGCATTTGTACTTTTATTTAAGTAAAATATCTGAGTACTACTATGTTTTGTTTTTAAAATATTCATTTAGAGAAACGAGTAGCTTTAGTTGTTAAATAAATGTAGTGGAGTAAAAAGTACAATATTTACCTCTGAAATGTCATAAGTCACATGAAATCAAAATTCTACTTGACTGAAAGAAAGCAATAGTAAAAAATTTATAGAAATATTTTGTACGTTGCACACCTAACCTCTTTCTCTCCAGGTTTCTGTTTCCCTTGCCCTGAACCCATCCTACCTCACACTACCTACTGTCCTCTCAAGTCTTTAAAAATACAGTCCGTCTTGTCTGCTTGCCTTCATTGCATGTGACACACTGCTGTTTCTAGTTCTCGCTGGTTAGCTGCACTGTGTCCTCTCTAGGCTTGTCTAAACTGTTTACCTTCCTGCCTACCTGTCTGTCTGCCTGTCTGTCTGTCTGGGTCTCGACTTGTCCTGCCTGTTTTTTCTGTATGTATCCTTGTCTTTTTCTTCAGCTTAGCCTTTATCAGCTTGTCTCTGTCTATTTTCTTCTTCCTGAATGTCCTTTTTTTTTATTGTCTGTCACTAGCTGTCATGTCTCATCCCTTTGACTTTTCTCATTGTTCTTTTTTTTTTTCTTGATTCGTTTCTGGTTGAATCAAGAACCAGTTCCCATCAGCATTGCTGTCTGTGATCTGAGGTGAAAAGTGACAAAATGTTTAATTAAACTGCACCAGACTGGGAGCACATACATTTTTCTGCCACTGTCTATGCACGGGCAGCTTTTAAATGGTTATCTAACCAAGAAAGTTACTGTTTACTAGGTAAAATACTCAAATAGTCTGTTTTCTAAACTAACATTTGAATGAATCATAGTTGGACACGAGAAAATACAGTGGGCAGACGGAAAGGAGAGATAGTGGGGGTGATGGAGAGAAAGCATGCAACACCGCAAGACTTGATTTGTTGTCCCCGCTCCCTCCTACGCTGCCAGCTCGCTGTGGCGGCAGTGTACTTTAGTCCTGGGGAAGGGGTCATGAGCTCATGAACACTCAGTGGCTGACCTCTTTTTTTTTTCTCTGTCTGGCGGTTTTGTGCGCCTGTGTACGGGACCACGCAGCGAGCTCTCAGCGCCCCCACCCCGCTCCTGTACTCAGATCTCATTTTCGTGGGCCGTAAAACATTGAGTTGTTAAATTTCTTTATGCGTCCTGCTCCCCTCGCGCCCCAAGGGCTCCTGGTGCGTTTTAAATTGAATGATTGCCTGCAGCTCTCAGATTGTTTAACCTCTGCAGTGGCTCCAACTCCTCTGTAGGACTGTATTTTTAGAAGTTTTGCTCACGTTTTCCCCTCTCTCCACCTGAGGTAACACAATCAAAAAAAAAAAGAAGAAAAAGAATGATGGCCATTTCTGGGGAGGTCCTCAGCTGCAGCATGCCGTGCTCGACATTGTGCACTTGTGTGTGTTGTGTGTGCATACCTACAGCAAGGAAGGAGAAAAAGCGCCTAGAGCTGTGCATGCATGAGAGAAGGTGTGTGTGTGTGTGTGTGTGTGTGTGTGTGTGCATGCAAGCAAGTGCATGTGACAATGACTACCGTTTTCCTTATTTATGACCCTCACCTCCGTCCAGGCTGCCGATTTGTCGGAGGAGCGGAGGGAGGGGAGGCATGAGGGGAAAAGGGAAAAAAAAAAAAGCAATCGGGTGATTCCGAGGTGAGCGCTGTTCCGGGCCCGTTAGCTTTTATGGCCCACTAAAGAAGAAGAGAGAGAGAGAATGAACATCCTTCCTGTCTTGATTGACTTCTCCTCCTCCACTTCCCTAGCTCTTCCACAAGCTCCTTTTCTCCACTCTCTTAAGTAGCAATAATGGACATTCTCATATCTACCCTGGAGGCATTTCTCCAGGCTATAGGAAACCAGCAAAAATAAGTACGACAAATTACCTCCCATAATCATACCTGCTCTATGAGGTTATTATTGTAGATTTAAACAGCTATGCTTTGATGTCACACATGGGGAGACGGCCTCTTGGGCCTTATCGGGTAAGCCAGATATGTAATAAAGAGCAAGTAAGTGGTAATTACACACTGATAACTTTGGCAAGGACACAAAGAGGTTTTGATGTGAAGTTGTAAATGTGACATGGCGGTCATGTCCTGCAGCAACGGCGGCAGCTCCTTCTCAGTCTCCAGGCTCGTAAACCCCCCGCAACCCCTGATTTGTTTGGTCACACTTTTACTCGCCTCCTCATTAAGTCTTATAAGTCTTATTATAATTCCCTATGATGTGATGAAGATTGTTATAGTGGAAAATGTGTCTTTGATCCTGTTGTTGTGTATTTTTGTACCATATCCAAGTCTGTCTTTCTGTCCCACGCCGCTTGTGTTATTGTGTGTGTTTTATGCGATGTATGCACATCTCTCAGTCACTGTTTGTTTGTATTTGTCGGCAGTTTTTGACAGCATCTTGTGGGTTTGTGGCTTATATGAGTTTGCCGTGCCCTCCATTCCTACAGTATGCAATATATGAGAGTGCAGGGGGAAAGAGCCCGGGCCACGCTTGTGATTCAATGCGCACACCCCGATGGACCAAGGCTTAGGGGAGTGCATGTGCTGATGAAAAAGTAATGTACTGTGTCTGCAAGGTACTGCCTGCTTTTCTCTTTCGCTTCTTTGACTCCAAAACCTCATCTCCCATACCAACCTGGGACCTTTTTAGCTAAAAACAGCTCCCCAAAATGCTTTCCTGTGAGTTTGTCTTCATCTCTTTGTCTTTCTGAGAGAGAAGCCTGTTTTAAAATATGATTATGAATACAGTATTAATGCTATAAAAAACACTTGTCTGAGTAAGCGTTTGTTGTTTTCACAACTGCAGCCAAAGAATCAACAATCATTGAACATTGATGTCTAAGAATCAGACAAACGTATATAAATCACATTATATGCAAGTATCAGGGCCGTGCCTGCAGTTACAAATGAGGAAAACTGGTTTATTTCAACTTTCTTTTATATAAGTTTTATTTTCATAGCTTGAGCCATTGGTTCTATGGATTATGATAACGTACAGACTATACAGAACATTTTCTTGGAATGCGGTGACATTGCTAAAAATGCTGTCGGTCAAACACGGCAACAAGCGCGAATGGTCAGACAGTCATACAGATTGAAATTGGAAGAGAAAATGGAGGTTAAGAATACAATTATAACCAAAACTACTGTATTTATCATAAACATCAACGCTGAACTAATACTTGCTGTGGTTGTGCAATGAGAGATTATTAGCAGCGTTATGGCTGCACTCACTTTCAGTTTTAGTAAGTAAAGTGGCAGCTAATCTGGAAAAACTTGTTTACAACCTGTCTGATCTTCTGACTGAAAACTGCACTGTAAGAGCAATTTTTAGCGATATCGCAGGTATCACTACTTTGGTGACTACAATTATATCACAAGCAAAAAATAAAATGGTTGAAACTGTGAAAGTAAAATCCAAGTTGTAATAAAACAGTTTTCCTTTAAGAAGTCATTAATAATGGGTCATGGGCTTTTCACTTTCATACAAGCCATCCTGTCTGTTAAATGTTAATAAGTCATTAATAAAGGGTTCCTTCAATAATCCATCAAGTCTGCAGTTGTAAATGTTAACAAGTTGTTAATAAACGGGTTTTGATACTAGCTAAAAGGAATTTTTCACAACCTGGCAACCTGCTGATATATAAAGCTTTAGTAAATGATCTTTCTGTGTGTGTCTGGCTCCCTCATTTATCTGGATCCACATACTAGAATAATTGATGGCTCTAATTTGTGTGCTTTAAGGGGTCAATTCATAGGAAGCCCTTCTGGCTAAATTGGAAAAAGTGAAATGAATGGCGACAACCTCGTCAGTACTGTTTGTCTTCCACTTACTCTCTCTTGCACACACGCTTCCTGTAAGACCCCTCTGAAGAGAAACAGTAGCCATACCTTAGGCTGTCACAAGTGAGTCAGTTAAAGTAGCAGCAGCCCTGTGACTGATGTCCTCTGTGTGTTTATGTGTGTTGGGAGGTGGTGGGGGGGTGTAGGAGTGAAAAGAGGGCAGGCGAGGGATTGATATCGCACAAGAGAGTGGTGGGCCAGGTGAAAGAGGAGAGGAGGAGTGGGTGGTAGCAAGGGACTTGTCCCGCAGCAAGTTAAATCTATCTTCCTCTTCTTCAACCACGGCCCCTCTGTCCTTGGACGCTGAGTGCTGACTCGGCAGAGTTTGTCTTTGTCCCCCTCCAAAAAGTACCAAGACTGCAACCTTATTACAAAAGTTTACCCAAGGACTTTACTCTGTACTCTCACACAATTAAACAAGTGAGATCCAAAAACAACTACTGTACTGTCAAAAGTGTAAAGTCATTTTTAATGTTTTGATGGAAAATTGATTGATTGAACCAAAAGACAACCCAGGTGAGAGTGATATTGGTAATATACTACTGAGCCTCAAATGGTTGTTCTGGATAAGAATTGTGCCCAATGCTGCTGCATCATTTATGTTTTCTCCATTTAATATCACCATCAGTTAATCTGCATTGTTCTGTAAACATGATCCTTTCCCAACATTCATCCACAAAACCATTTCCCTTCACTTCCCCAAGTCGCTTGCCAATTTCCTTAAGCATACAACAGTGCGGCGCTGTCTTGAATTCATATGCCGTGCTATGTATATTCAGCATCGCACTTTCTCCGCGGGGAGCCAAAGCCCATTTGCTGGCCGGGCTCGTTTGGCAGTCTTGGCTCCAGCACATACAGAACAGCGCATTAGCATAGAATCGGGCACATGCGTGTGGCAGAGCAAGCCAAAAGAGACATAATTGCTGTTGACAGAATTAACAAACACATTAAATCCCCACATTAATTAGAAAGTCAAATGTAAAAACTCAAGAGTGTCAAGTCAAGAGTGGCGGACAGCTGTCATCCATCATCCCTCTCATTGGAGTTTCATGGTAATTTATTTTCCGCCGGTTAATTTGTTTCATTTTGCAGTGGACTTAAAGCACAGCATGTTTTAATTATGGTTGCCCTGTACAAAGTGGTCATTCCCATAACCATGTCTACTGTGGAGTAGGTGCTGTGGTCAGGTCCAACCAAATTAGCTTGTCAAGGCAGTTTAGCCAGCAGACAGCTGATTGATTGATTGATTATTTCTCCTTTTTAAATGAACAACTGAATAATTAGGAAAAGAAAACCAGACATCATTACCAAAACAAATAAATGTCAAATTCAAATAAATTTGAATGAATGATGTTCAAACGGAATTAATACAAGATCAAGTCAATTATCACTAAAAGAGGAACCATTGTCAGTTAACAAATGTCAAATGTTTTTCTCACATAAATATTGCCTTTGTAAGGACATTTATTGGTAATTTCTTTCCTTTCTTCTCTTTTTCATGTTGCTGTTTGGCACATCGAAACACCCTCCCTTCCCTTCTCAGGTAGTTTAATTTCTAATGTCTCTGTCTTTGTACTAGTATTGTCACGCTGTCACACATTTGAAAAACTGTAAAAAGTTGCTGAAATCAAACAAACATATAAATCAACAGAATATAGAATTGGTTAAACAAAAGCTGATGTTTTTCAGTTGTTACTAGAATACATTATGTTATTAGGCTTGCTGTTGTCTTGACCCGCCATTTAAATGTGCACCCCCGACCCTTAGGGAGTTGTAGTCCCTAACCCTCTTCCCACATTGGGGTCCACACACACAGACAACATTTCCCCCCACAATGCACTGTAATGCAGAATTGAAGTCCTTGCAATTGCCATGAGGAGAGTATTGCTCCTCATCATTACCCCTTCTTAAACTTTGACCCCTTCCCAAACACTCTCCTGCAACATCAAGCAAACAGACATCATTCTAAGGCAGCGTCACAAGGTGAGTTAAAGCTGGAGGAGTGACCGCTGCGTACAGTATGTGCAGTGGGTATGCATGCATGTGTGTGTTTGCGCTCACATGTAAGTGTATGTTTACAGTGTGTAAGTAGGTTAGTAATTGGTTGGGCGCTCCTGTCCTGGAAGTGTCTCCTCAGGTTGACGGCCCCCTCTGTCTACATAACACAAATAGCACAGGACATCTGGTCACCCACAGCAACACACACAATTGATCTTATACATGTGTACCTGTGCCTCCTTTGCTCTTTCTCTCCCCTGTCTCCCCGTCTTTTCTCTTCCTCACCTTACATGGCGTCCCTTTGTCCCTGTGTAGTCAGAGGAATGGCCGTCAGAGCATTGATCCCTCTGTATACAGAGCGTCGTGCAGGGCATGCTAGCGCACTCCTCCTGTCAAGGAGGTTAAGATCACATGTTTGTCGGGGCTGAACCGAGCCCCCATAGAGCAACACGTGCACGGCGACAGGGCTGACCTCCAACAATATGCCTGTTTGCCCGACAGAAAGCTGAGCTGTCAGTCATCTGATTTTACATGAGACGTTCTGTTTGATGATAAAAATACCTCTGTAATAGCAGTTTTTATTGGTCAATGTACAGAACACAGAAGAGAAGAAGTGGTACTTACTAACTACTTACTGATATGGAGGAGTTAAAAATCTGCCTGTTGAATTTTTGTCTTGTTCTGTCTTTGCTGCAAAGATTTTTCCACACAGCAACATGGTAATGTCAGTAGTGAAACTTAACCATATTATTAACGAGATAGTAGTTGAAATGTCTATACAGATGTTATTGGGATACAGTGGCACAGACATGATGAGTATTTGAGCTACTAATCAAACTCGAGTGACCAAATGGGCAGGATGTAGAAACGGTGTTACATTACATTGTGCAAATATTCCTCTGTTCATCCCTTTCCATATTAAACCCCAGCATGATTGATTCCGCCCTGTGTAAAATTCCTATTGGTCGCTGCCAATAATAAAGTGACCGTATTTCTCATTTGAGGACTCCCCAGACATTCGCCCTTTGAAAGAAAAGGTGAAAAGAAATCTCAATCTCTTCACCTCTCACCGACTATCCCTCCCTTTTCATCCCTGCTCTCTCTTTACATGTCCAATCGTTTATCTATCTGCCGCCAAATTCATTTCAATTAGAGCCTGTGCCAGCGTGCTCCCTTTCCTTATCGATCGCTGCCCCCGGCAACATGGGGCACAAGCTCTTCAAGACCGCCGCTGCTATCTTCAGCGCACACATGCATGAATGGCAGAAGTGTATGCATGTGTGTGTGCGCTGTTTACGGGCTTTACCCTGATCTCAGACATAGCGGGCACCTTCGCCACTGCGATCAACAATAAATATGAGCAGTGGCAAACAATTACCCCCTTAACGAGGGATTAATTGTGTCAAGATGGAGTGAGGTCAACACAGAGGTCGGTTAGCGCCGTACATTCCTAATGGGTTTATTTTCATTAGTTAAGAACATTAGTCTTTCCCTTAGTAGCACCACTGTCCATTGATTTCCCCCCCTTTATTTTTTAGAGACTGTATGAGAGTGTGTGTGCCTCTGTATGTATTTATGCGCATGCAAGTGTGCACACTGCTCAAAGTAATATTATGAGTGCCTGAGCATAGAGCTGGGTATTGACTCTTACCAGATCAATATCATAAATGCCTTTAACGGTGGCAGTTAAACTCATTTGTCATTTATTGGTGGCGGTGGGGGGGGGGTGACAGTCCTCAGAGAAGCGACAAATGTATCAATCTATCGCAGCGCTAACTTCCCTTGCCGGCCTCTAAGTGTGTCATCATCCAGGAGTCATAACTTGAGGCAAAGCTCTGTCATGTTCACCGACGACAAGTGATTAGGTGGGACAGTGTTGTGGCGGGGCGGGGGAATGAAAGGACTGGTCATTTGTTTCTGGGTGGTAAAAGTGAGGCGGCGCACAGAGCTGCTGCTTCTGCTGCTGCTGCCTGTCCCCTGTGGCTGATGGAGACACACCGTCTGCGTGTTTACATTTGATTTGTGTACATGTACGTTAGTGAGAGCACGAGAGAGAGAGAGAGGGGGGAGGCGGGTCTGCAGGCTCACTGCGACGGGAGGAGAGTAAAGCAGGTCTTAAATTGAATCACTTTCTGGTTCCTACAGTTGACATTGTTTAGGCCGTGTCATTGACAGCCTGTTGTAAAGCTACAGTGAGGTAGGATGGATGCTGGCCCTCCAGGCTTGTAATGTACTGCATGCTGGGTAATTCGCTGCCATTGTTTGATGTGACAGAAACAGAAGCCATGCAGGATAGAACTCAAGGTTTGTTTCCATTATACTTTGAACACACTTACCTATTTATGTACCTAAATAGATTTTGGGGGTTAAGTAAAATGCTCAGTCAAAGCAAAGTTGGTTAAAAGAACATTTTTACAGAAAGGAAGTTGCATTCAAGTCTCCCGTCTGCATCACTGTATGATATCAGCATATTTTCTGACATTTTTGTTAGTTATTTCAGTCAGAAACTTCCTCCTTTACCATTATGGTTAATACAATTGATTTTGAATAATGGGTCAGAAATTCATCTCACAATGAGAAATGTATTTATTATAATTTTTTTTATTTAATGTTTATTTGTATAGGGACAAGTATATAGCATAAACCAAAGCCGCACACCACAGCATTTATAGCCTAAGCTAATTTTCAATGCCCGTCCCAAGATGGGCCTTTTTAAAATACATAAAACTCTGCAACACATACACAAAACACAGACTAAACAATAGGTACATTAAAAACACATAACTCAACAAGAAAATACAGACAAAACAATACAAGACACAAACTAATACAATAACGCACCATAAATCAAGAAGCACCAGATCATTCATGACCACATGACTGATCCCTCTTCAGAAACTGAAGGTGGAGCTGGAAATGCAGTTTGGCTTTTTATTTTTTGCAGGTTACTGAAAATCCAACACAAAGTAATGAAGTCTTACACCAATTTGAATTCTCTCTTTAAGTCATACACTAACTCCAAAAGGTTTGCTTTGATTATCTCATGCAGATAATCCTGCCACTAAACTTTCAAACAAATCTACCTGGAATGTAGGAAATAGATGTAAAAACATGTGCTTTGTAAATGCTTTGAAAATGATTGGTAGTGAGGTAAAGTATACCCATTTCGAGGTTAATGGGTTAAACGTCCAAAACCACCAGTATGTCTCTTTTTAAAGACAGGAGAAATTGTGTGCCCTCACATGCTATCACGTCGCTACACTCAGCACATGTTGATATACATGTGTACCTATGAGCACAAAATGTTATCTCCAGGGATCTTTCCTCCCCTCGTTCTCCCCTCCTCCTCCTCTTGGCACTCTCTTCGTTTCCCCCTAAAGCTGTAGCTAGCTATTTATAGTGGGAAGAAGAGAGAGACCATCAAAGCTGGTTCCATATATCAAAGCCCATCATATCGTCTCCACTCCTCTCTCTCCACCATGTCCTCCTTCCCAGCTCTGCCGTTCTAAAACGGGAAGGCAGGGAAAGCCCCAGAAGAAATCTTGCTTCCTCTGCCCACCAGAGACCTACCAGTGGGGGAAAAAAATATCTCAGGAGGTGTGGGGGAGGGTGGGAGGGGTGTGGGGGAGGGTGGGAGGGGTGTGGGAATGTGTGAGAGAGAGTGCGAAAAGTGAGTGAGTGAGTGGGTTTCCGTGTTTACGCGTGCATGTGCGCAAATGTAAGTCTTTCTGTTCTGTTATGTGCATGCGTGTTCTGGCTCGTGGGTATCGGTGGCCCGGGGGTTTGATGTGATGTGTTGTGTTGATGCGACACTCATTGTCTCTGCGGCAGCTAATGAAATTACAATGAGGTCTGGGAGGCCCACAGTGGGCAGGCCCACAAGGCGCCAGCACCTGAATCCATATTAAACGAACTGTTTTCCCTCCAGCACGCGCCGCCCCCTCTGTCCTCGTACAAACACATAGCGGGGGAAAAAACAAGAGTAGCGCTCCGCAGAGACAAGGCATCTAATGTCGAGAATCTAATGTGGCTCTAATAGGAGTGCAGCCTGAGTTCATTCACAGATGTTACTGAGGTGCCTGCTCGTTGGATCAGTGCATCGAGTTTCTTTTTTTCTTTTTTTAGCCTGCTATCGACATCATGAGATCCAAGTGACGCAATCTAGAGTGGATTCCTCCTGGAGCTTTAAATGTTTCAGTTTAGTGCCCGTTGAATGTCTCTCTTAAAAGAGAGTGCACAACCTATGCATCTTTTATACTTTTATTTTGGGGAAGGCTCAGAGAAAGACAAAAAAAAGCCAGTAATTTTGTAAACACCAAATGAAATATATTTTTCTTTACCCATTGGGGATGTGGGAATGAGATTGTATTTATTTATTTGTTTTATTTGTTTGTTGTCAAAAGAGACCGGCAACAACAATGACGAGTACCGTAGGAGGGGAGGAGGAGAGTTTAAAACACTCTGATAAAACAAACCTCAAAGCATCCTGTTCATCAAAAGTTATAGCACCTACAGTGTGCTCTATGTATATTCAGGGTTCGTACAAAGTCTTTGGAAAGTTGCTTAATTTTAATTATGTTTTCAAGTTTAGGAATATGCTTGAATTTGAATATACTCCTTGGGAAATGCTTGATTTTTAACATAATCTTGTGTTTCATCTACACAATAACTCATGTAAACCACAAATCTTTTAATATTTGAAATGAAACAATCCCATCGTCATATTTGTTGTCTCCTGGCATTTATAGTAACACTTTAGATGAGATGATTAAGACTTTGAGAGTCTGGATATTTTTGGTTTAGGTACCTTGAAAGTGCTTGGAGTGCTTATTTCATTAGTGATCAGTACTCCATCACAGTTACATCACCAGCCTCTTCTTAATCCTGAACACAATTTTGTGTATTCCTTTCAATAGATTTCACAGCAGCTAATAGTGTTAATCAAGTTTTCTCCTTGACTGCAGAATACTTAACAGATGAAATGATAGCGACAATAGGTGGTAAAGATAAATAAAAATCTATATTTTTATATTTGGTCAGCGGCTTATCTTTTGAAATAAATATTACATATGATGTAGATTATCTACTGTAAGGATAAGACCAGAATTTTAAGTTTGGCCAAATCTACAATTTTCCCAGTTTTGTCAATTAAAGACAAACCAGTAACAGAGTACTGTGCAGTATGTATGGAGTCCTGTGGGACATCTGGGCTTAGATCTAAGATCTACAGGACGGTACATCAAAAAGTTGTACATTCACCAAAATATTAGTTCCTCCTAATTCCTATAACCGATGTATACAGTATGTAGTCCATTAATTAAAACAGTATAATGTCCAGCATCAAAGACAGAGAGAATGTGTAGGTTTTCCTTAAAGCCTTGTCGTTATTTATGTCACTTTTGAAATTCAAAACTGCATGATAATTGAATTTCTCCTCAATGTAGCCTATAATCATTTCAATAGCTGTAAAGACGTGCTATAATATATCAAAGCCCGAGTCCTTAACATTGGACTTTAAGTCCTAAACCAGACATTGTGTTCTTTATAAAAGAGACATTCAAAATGTAGCGGCATACCAACAGTCATTTTATAACAAAACAATGTAAGTGACTGAAAAATCAAATACTGAAAGCATGAGGAGGATTTCATTTCCTGTTTTCAAAATAACCTCAAATTAATCCTCTTTCCTCTAAATCCTAATATTTCTACAGATACACTGTGACCTGGACACCCAAAAGAAATCCTGCCTTCATTCAGAAGCACATCAGAACAACTGACCTAGGATAATAAGTCTTTCAAGTCATCAGGCTCAGTTCCAAATAATGTCTCAGTGTTAAAGTCAAAGTCGGAAGTGCTTTTTGTTAAGTCGTATGAAGTCATCAAATATGTGACTGGATTCTGACTCGAGTGGGAATTGTTGGGTCTGTGTAAATATAAAGAGTACGGTCTAGACCAGACATGGGCAAACTACAGCCCGCAGGCCATATACGGCCCGTTGGGCTTTTTAATCCGGCTTAAACTTGTCTAAATTATATTATTAAATCAAATTATATTATGATTAAACCTCATTCATTTGCCCTTTTCTCTGCAATGCC